>JAWVWN010006015.1:2222500-2367500 GCA_037367305.1 Phrynocephalus vlangalii | reverse complement strand
CCTTCCATCCATCCATCCATCCATCTATCCATCTTTCTGTCCATCCAATAACAGCTCCTTCCTTCCTTCCTTCCTTCCTTCCTTCCTTCCTTCCTTCCCAGCATCCCTATACCACTTTTTGTCCAGCCTGAATACCAGGTCATAGGAAGTCAATTAAAACAATGCCTCTAAATAACAATAAAAGGCAGCAGTTGAAATGATTACACTGTCTGAGCATCTTTAGAGAAGAGACCTCATTCAACGGTTGTGCCATTGTGGCAAACAGGCTCACCCTCCTGGAGCTGAACAGAGAAGGTGAACAGAGAAGCCTGTTGGCCTTTCTGTGTCAGGCACAACAGGCACCTGGAGTGTTGCTGTATCATACAGCCGTGGCAGTTTCTGACCTGCCATCAAGGGCAGCACCAAGGGAAAGGCAATGCAGTAGTCTAACCCAGAGGCCATGAAAGCAAGTTGTGTGTGTGTTGCGTCATTACAGTCAGAACCAACTCTTCATGACTCCATGTCCATGGAGTTTTTCTTGGTAGGAATACTGGAGTGGTTTGCCAGTTCCTACTCCAGGTGCCTAGAGCACCTGGTATTCTCTGGTGGTCTCAAACCTAGCTGTCCAATCCATGTGGCCATTTGTACCTTCTGCAAGGAGGCTGAATCTAGTGGTCACCCTAGCCCAGTGGTGGCAACCATTTGGTGCTCCAGATGTTTTGGACCACAACTCCCACAGTCCTTTGTCATTGGCAATACAGGCTTGGCATTCTGGGAGTTGCGGTCCAAAACATCTGGAGTGCTGAAAGTTCACCACCACTGTCCTAGATCATGAAAGGGCAAAGTAGGTCATGGGACAGAGGCAAAATCCACATTTCTTGTCCCTCTAGCAGCAGCTTGGAGGGATCCCAGAAACAGATGGTCAGCTGTGACTTTCTGAGGATGCTGGAAGTAGGATGGAAGAGAACCAGATGTGGAGAGAAACAGATGTGAAGCAAAACAAATGCTGTGTTTCATCTGCTACAATGCTGGGCAGCCAGCAGGTCACCAAAAGCCAGCAATCCACAAGACTAAGATCTGCTGGCCACTTAAATTTGGACCAGAGATCTTAGGGTTTTGTCGCTGTTCCAGCGTTCCCACCCCCTCCGCACTCCTGGCTGCTGGCTGCGTGAGGGGAGGGAGAAAAAACAGGAAGAAAAGAGACGTGGCTCACCTCCATTCTGCCTCTCGCTCTTGCCGCGGCAACATTCCAGTCTCTTAAGTAGCTCTTAAAGGGGCAGGAGCCAAAAAACAACAAACAGAAGCGAGGAGAGCCCCACACTCACTATCGTTACACCGCATCAAAGAATTTTCACCTCCAGAGAGCAGGTACTTGAAAGGTGCGCTGGGACGTGCTAAAGTGGGTGTGGTCGCACTTAATTTCCTGTAAGCTCCGGAGCTGCTGGGGAAACATTTTTAAGCTCCGGAGCTGGGAGCCATTTGCCGCGGAGTTTAGGGGTCGTGTATAAACGCCCAAAGAGAATGGGAAAAGGGGAAATCATAGATAGCAGCCCTTGATGCCAAGATACTCCCTGTCTTTCCGCCATCTACCTCCATCACTTCTTGCCACTTGGCTATCAAAAAACGGGGGTCACTCACTGACCGCACATCAAGTCCGACTCAACAGGCACTGCCGCAGACCTAACTAGGTGCTTTCCCACCCAACGTACATGAGTGATGTCCAAAATGTTTACCATAGATTTTGGGCAGTGGCCAGAAGGAGGCAGCGGGTGCACTTGGGTGTGTGGACCAATGCTGGGGATGACAGTGCAGCTGGTGGGAACGGGCTTCTGGAGGCCCTGGTTCGAATCTCCGCTTGGCCATGAGAGCTCAGCGGGGGAGCAGAGCTGGCAAAACCATACCTTCAAGAGCTCACGTGCCTTTGGAACTCAGCTCCGACTCGCTGGCACACAACTCACACCCTATGTGTGGCAAGCAGAAGTCGCAACTAAGCAACAGGCCTCTGCGCCTTTCCTTTCTCCTCCGGCAAAGCTCAGCTGGAGGGCTAGGGAAATGCCTCCTGCTGGCCAAGGTGGGACTCGAACGGCAACCCACCTTCCTGGCCGGCATTTCGCTGGCCTCCTAAAAAGGGCAGCTTGGCTCAGTGTGGATGTGCGTTCATAAGTGACAGAGCGAGACGAGCCATAGATCCTGGTACGGTATCCCTAGACAGCCCTGGAGGTGGGGTGGGGGTGGGGGAGAGAGAAAGTTCAGCTAGGCTGTTGGTATTAAAAATAGAACAGGTGCCTGCAAATAGCTGCGCATTTATATGGGGTGTTGTGACAAGCGTCATCTTGCATTCATCAGGGGTATCCCAAAGGATCTGCAAAGGTATTAAATCTCTCTCTCTCTCTCTCTCTCTCTCTCTCTCTCTCTCTCTCTCTCTCTCTCTCTCTCTCTCTCTCTGTTTGTTTGTTTGCTTGTTTACTGACAAAATAGAATATGAACCAGCCTCCCCAGAAAGTCTCCTGGTGGGGCTTTATCATCCCTTCCCCGAAGTCATTCATAAAATAAATATGTGCTCTGGGGTTGATCAGAATACCTGGGTGAGATGACGAGGAGCCAGGAAAAGGGGGGATGGCACAAAGGAGGGGGGGTCAGCTCAAGTTAAAGGGGTGCCTTGTAGGGGACCTTAACCCCCACCTGGGCTATTTATTTATTTATTTATTTATTTATTTATTTATTTATTTGAGGGCAACATTGGCACGTAAAGCCTCCACCCTGAATCGTGCATTCTGCCCCACACTTTGGAACTATCTTCCGAGCGAAATTAGGACTGCAGAGTCCCTCTCGGCATTTAAGAAGCTGTTTAAAACCCGGCTCTATATGGCTGCCTTCAGGAGGTTGACTTATTTTATGTGCATGTGTCATAAGTTTGTTTGTCCGCCTGTTTTTTTCCCCTCGTCATCTTGCCTTAGTCTTTTTAGTATTTTTAATTTTGTTTCTGCTGATTGTAGCTTTTTTATATACCCTACTGTGGAATCTGTGTACAGTGGTACCTCGTTTAAAGCAATTAATTCGTTCCAAATGAAATTATGTTAAGCAAATTTTCCTTTATACAAATTTCCCATAGGAATGCATTGAAAACAGAGTGATCCCATTTTTATGTTGTACAGATTTGCCCCATAGGTGATTTCCCCTATTTCTGGAATTTTTTATGTTGTACAAATTTTATGTTATACAAACCGTTTGTTGTACAAGGGCCCACTGGATTTCTCTGGTATTGTTGTATTTTGTTAACCTCCCTGAGTTTTCCTGTTGGGAAAATCAGGCGGTATATACATATAAAAATGAATGAATAAATAAATAGGGTTGGATCTTCCAGAGGCACTAGGAGTTTAAGTGTGAAGAGAATGATGGGTATGCAGGTTTATTTAAAAAAAAATACTGAAGGAGCCACCTCAGAACCTAACCCACTGCAGGATTAGGTTTCTCCCCTGCCTGCAATGAAAAAGTCATTTCATGCTGTGGCTTTGGGGTCCTCAGAGGAGGAAAAAGAGGAGCCAAGTTCCCACAGGCATTCGGAGCGGTCGCCTTCTACCGTCAAAACACCAAGAGCGCCAGATCTCAGCACAGCTAGGTGAGGGAGGGGGCGGGCCCCTCCTGACCTTGGTGTTTTGTGTGTGTGTGTGGGGGGGGGAGAGCTGTCCAACTTTGAACAGGCTGAAGTCTACGTTTTCCAGCCCAAAGTGCCTGAGGGCTACTGCACTAATACCTCTACTTACAAATTATATCCATTCCAAGCACATGCTTGTAAGTAAAAAAAAAAAATTGTAAGTAGAGCAGCAGTTTCCCATAGGAATACATTGAAATCCATTCCCTCCAGAATGGATTGATTGATTTCCAGTGCATTCCTATGCGACGGCTGACCATGCACACGCTTTCCTTGCACCCGCTAGGTCATCTGGCCAGCAGGGGGAGCAGGGGATCACACCAAGACCCTTGAACTGTCCTGCTCGGCTGAGACACTGGGCTGGCAGACCCAGAACTTTGCTGGGGCAGTCGTGGTCCTTGGGATGAGGGGAGGGAGGGGTGGAGAAATTACCCCTCACTTTTTTATTGGTGGCCGGTGGGCTACTTTTGAACCCTTCGCGGGCTACCAGTAGCCTGCGGTTTACCTGTTGTGCAGGCCCGGCGTAGAGGAATGGATAGTTGGTCCTTGCTGAGATTTCTATGTACCGGTGATTTCTCCTGGCTCCCAGGATGGCTCCAGCAGCACCTCCACCAACCGGAGCAATGCCGAGATCTCCAGAGGGCACTCAGCAGTTCCATAGCATCACATCAATTCAATGATTGACTGGTTGTCTGCCTGTCTGTCTGTCTCTCTGTCTGGTTGGCTGGCTAGCTGGTTGTCTGTCTGTCTGGTTGTCTGTCTTTCTGTCTATCTGTCTGTCTATCTGTCTGTCTGGTTAGCTGTCTGTCTGCCTGTCTGGCTTGCATCCTGTTACTCTGTCTCTGTTGGAAGCACCAAATCAGAAAGCATCGTGAATACAGGAAATGCAGCCCACCATCGGCATCATCCTTATCATCCTCAGCAACGCCATCCAGGGAGAAATTAATGCAAGGCAAAGGTGCCTCCATGCCATGGAAATATGTATGTTCCATTGGAAATCAAGGTTCTCCCAACTCAACCATATCACAAGTGATGCTACCCGACAACAACTATGTGTCATATTAATATCAGAGAAGATGAAATAAAGCTGACTCTGCTGGTATGGACAATATGTCCCCAGAGCAGCACCTTCCACCATTGCCCCAACTACGTCCCACCTGAAAATCGTTGGCCAGTGGCCACACGGACAACCAAAACAGAGACGGCAAGACACTGTCAAGAAGGGCATGCAAAGCGTTGGCCTGCACCCTAAAGATGTAGTTGTTTGGGCAAAGTGGTATTTCAGGATCTGAAGAGCAGATCCCACACCTGCAGGAGAATGCTAAGAAGATCTTACATTTCCAAGCCATGGCTGTGTTTTGGGCAGGGATAAACCTAACAAAAAATAAGCATCCAGGATCCAGAGAAACGCATGGGAACAAAACCATCCTGTCCCAGAAGAGCAGATGGCTACCGCGCAGACCGTGTGGCCAAAAGTGACTTTTATGGCCAGCAAAGCGGTCCAGGAGTTAGGGCGTTTTTACACGACCCCTAAGATCCGCTGGCCACTTAAATTCGGACCAGAGATCTTAGGGCTTGTCGCTCTTCCTGCTTCCCCACCCCTCCGCACTTCCTGGCTGCTGGCTGCGTGAGGGAGGGAGAAAAAGAGAAAGAAAAGAATGCCGCTCACCTCCGTTCTGCCTCTCGTCTCTGTAAAAGTAGCTCTTAAAGGGGCGGGAGCCAAAAAACAACAAACAGAAGCAAGGAGAGCCCCGCACTCACTATCTTTACACCGCATCAAGGAATTTTCAGGACAGAAGAGCAGGTACTTGAAAGGTGCGCTGGGACGCGCTAAAGTGGGCGTGGTCACACCTAATTTCCTGTAAACTCCGGAGCTGGTGGGGAAACATTTTTAAGCTCCGGAGCTGGGAGCCATTTAACCCGGAGCTTAGGGGTCGTGTATAAATGCCCTTAAGTCTTCGGGACCCACCTGCCAAAGTACCAAGCAAGATGGGTAGCACCACCCCAGTGGGAAGCAGCTGGCATCTGTTGAAAGGCAGAAGGTGGACCCACATTTCTAACCCAACACCCTCTCACAGTTCAGGGACAGATCCGCAGCCAGTCTCTTCTAAAACCTGCTGGTTCTCTTCCACGCACAAGCTGGCTCCTCTAAGGCCACCTGAAACCAGCTGCTTCCCATCTGCAGAAGCATCTGCCGTTGACCACAGAACTTTGATGCTAAACTTAAGGTTGCTGTCTCAGCCACTCATTTCCTGGCCCCGATTGTAGCGGGACATGGCTAGGAACAATGACGAGAGCAGAACGAGCGAGAAGGAAATGGAAGGAGCCAATGATGGGAGGCGCTAGAAACACCTTTACATTTGGGTTGTGTGTGCTCCGACTCTTTGGGAACTCTCTCTTCCCCCTTGGCTTGAGCCTTTAGGGAAGGAGAGCTCCTGTGATGTTGCCAAGGTGAACAAAGGAGGGCCATCTCTCCAGCTGCCCCAGTCGACAATCTCCAAAGCCTCTCCGGCTTTCATCTCAATCAAAATCAACAAGGAAGTACCCATAGGTCACCGGCTGCTCTCCCGTAGCCCCGGCGGCCGAAACAACCCATTAGCCCCAATCAACCTGATTAAATAATTGCTTCATATGTTCTCTGAGCCCATACCCTCACCCTAGGCATGATTATCGATGCAATCGTTTGGAATGCAAATCCTCCCAAGAGAGATGTGAAGGCAAAAAGCAAACCGGAGGCCAGAACAGAAGTGTCAATGGTGGATGGGGGGGGGAGAGTGGATTAGGAGAGAAGGGGAGCTGAGACCCCTTGCCAATGACATGCAGATGGGAGGGGCCATGCCCTCCCTCTTGTGCAAGGCATCCCCATGGCAGGCAACATTTCCCTGGTTTCAGCTTCTTAGAGCCTTTGTACACGACCCCTAAACTCCGCAGCAACTGGCTGCCAGCTCCGGAGCTTACTATTGTTTCCCCACCAGCTCCGGAGTTTGCAGGAAATTAAGTGCGACCACGCCCACCTAACCGCATCCCAGCACACTTTTCTTGTACCTGCTCTAGGAGGGTGAAAATCCCCAGGTCCGGATTTAATCTGGTGAGTGCGGGGCTCTCCTTGCTTCTGTTTTTTTTTTTTTTTTGCCTCCTGTCCCTTTAAGAGAAGGAATCAGGACGACGACGGGGCTCCGGGCAGCTTCGGAGGTGAGCCTGCATTTTTTCCTCTCTTTCTTCCTCCCTCCCCTCACGCAGACAGGATCAAGGAAGTGCGGAGGGGTGGGGACGCAGGAAGAGCAATGAACCCCCAAGATCCCTGGTCCGAATTTAAGTGGCCAGCGGATCTTAGGGGTTGTGTGAAAAGGCTCTTAAACGACTCTTGGAGAGTCCCACGGATTATGCCAAACAAACTCTGCTTTTTGTGCACAAAGGGGGAAAAAAGAGGCAACACCTTTACAGATTAATAAAGCCAACAATCATATAATACACAAGGTGTCATGGAGGAAAAGTGGATTTTTCTTCCATGAAAGCTTGTGTATTGGGTAAGGGTTGTCTGAGCGGCCTATAAGAGCTTTTAGCAGAGCCTTGCAGGGTCACACCAAGGGTCCATCTGGTTTAGCTTCCTCTCTCTCCCAGCAAGAAGTCACGGAGCACTCCAGGGCCAGAGCAACGACAGAATGGGCCCCTTTCTGTCCCATTTGGCCTTCATGGGGTTAGAAAAGATGGTCAGCGGTTTGAACGAAAGGAAGCCCATAGACAGAACTGTTACTTGAGCACAAAAGCATATCATGCGGAGCAGTACAACCGCCAGACCCTGGGAGATGGTGAGCATGCCACCGCAAGAGGTATCCAAGGAAAAATTGGACAACCCTCAAGCTGCTTTTACACGACCCCTAAAATCCAAGGCAAAGGGCTCCCAGATGCGGAGCTTAAAATTGTTTCCCCACCAGCGGCGGACTTAAAAAAAAAATAAGTACGACCACGCCCACCTAAGCGCGCCCCAGAGCATTTTAAAAGTACCTGGTCTCCCAAGGTAAAAAAATTTCTGATGTGGATTGTAAAGCTGTGGATGCCGGGCTCTCCTCACCTTCTGTTTGATTTTTTTGCCCCCCCCTCCTATTTAAGAGACTGGAATACTTCCGGGGCTGCTCTGACAGAAAAGGGAGGTGAGCGGAGGTGAGCCTGCATTCTTTTCTCCCTTTTTTTCTCCCTCCCCTCACTGCAGACAGGAGCAATGGCGTGCAGAAGTGTGGGAACACAGGGAGGGAAGAAAACCCCACAATCTCTGGTCCGAATTTAAGTTGCCAGCGGATTTTAGAGGTTGTGTAAAAGCACCCTTAGTTTACTGATTTTAACAAATGTAACTAATGGCACCCTCCATGAAATCTTAGACACTCAAGAGCTTGGGGAAAAAGGGAGTTTTTTGGGGGAGAGCATAAAGATGGGGGTCCCTTCTCTGTGTCCTCACGAGATGGCGCCCAAGCTGGGACCTGCACCTGCCGGCAAGTCGGAGGGATGCCACTTGAGAGGAGGATCTACCATATGGAAAAGGAGGGTTGCAACAAATAAGTTGCTACCCTAACCATCAGACCCTGGGAGATGGCGAATATGCTGATGCAAGAGGCATCCAAAAGAAAATCGGACAACCTTTAGTTTACTGATTTTAACACATTTTGCCTACTAATGGCACCCTCCATGACATCTTAGACACTCAAGAGTTTGGGGGGGGGGAAGGGAGATTTTTGGGGGAGAGCAGAAAGACTGGGGTCCCTTCTTTGTGTCTTTGCAAGGTGGCGCCCAAGGTGGGATCTGCACCTGCCGGCAACTCGGAGGGATGCCACTTGAGAGGAGGATCTACCATATGAAAAAGGAGGGTTGCAACAAAGAAACTGCTACCTGCCCTTCCTTTGTGTTCTGTTATTTGAAAGCGATGTGGTTTGGGTCATTTATTCCATGTGCTCCCCCTTTTGTTCGACTCTCTCTGGTGTCATCCAGGGCTGTGCCAAGGCCTGCCTTCTGGAAGCGAGCCGCCCGTCCACGCGGCCTGTGGGAAGTCCTGCCAAATAAAACCTGTCCATTGCGGGAGGTGGAACGAGACCCTCGCTTGAATTGTGGCTGGCCAGCCAGACCGCTTGGTCAGCTTTCCACTGCAAGCCAAATTTGAGCAGAGCCCGTCTCCCGCCTGGATTGTTTATACAGCCTACACTCTCTTGGCACTCTGGAAATATTTAGCTGCAGCAGGAACAACGGCCGTAACTCAGTTACAGAGCTGTTCTGCTCTCCCATGCCAAAGGCCCCTGCCAATGGGCTTTGGCTGCTTCTGTTTCTGAACACAACATTCTGTTTGTTCAACAGAAACCAGGAGCGTTGCCATCTCTACACTTTAGTTTAAAAAATCCTGAGCTTAACGGAGCTTAACCATGACACCTTGGAAGCCACTGTGTGAGACAGAATGCTGGACTGAATGGGCTGTGGCCTGTTCCAGCAAGGCTGTTTTTATGTTCTTATCTTCTTAACCCTTTGGATCTCAGTTGAGTCTCTCCATCTCTCCCATATATTTTTTTTCATAATAAAGAGGGACTGAGCACTCCCATTTCTGACGTTTCTTGGGTTCTGGACCATCAAGGTAGGACCCTAACAAACCTTCCAAGGCAAGTGGAATAATGAAGGAGTGGCTTTACCAGTTCCACATTACCAGCAAGTTTCCATGGTTCAGTGACGGTTTGAACCCAGGATTCTGGAGTCTTACACCATCACTCTATCCACTACCCCACAATGGGCACACATGGGTTATTCACTAGCCAAAAGAAGACAGGCCGCATTTGCAGAAGAAATTCCATCAATGTGTCAAGAGCCTCTCTCTTGCTTTGACTAATTAAATACCATATAGAGAAATCAAGTTATGCCCGGGAAATAGTTTTTGCCACTCTGCATGTTCTTATGATTGGACATCCTCCAAAAGGTCACAGAACTGACGGAGACTTTTGGAGCCTAAACGGGGCTGGGTCTCATCTACAAAGGCACCAATGATTGTGTTTCTAATCTCCTGCTCTAAAAGACCTCTAGGACAGGTCATGTGTAGGCAGTAGGTCTCGAGAACCCCATGACTGCTTCTGTGCAAAGCCACACATACAGTGATGCCTCTACTTGCATGCTCATAATTCGAATGCATGCTCATAATTTGAAAAAATTAGAAGTAGAGCAGCCATATCTAAAAAAATTCAAATAGATAGATAGATAGATAGATAGATAGATAGATAGATAGATAGATAGATAGATAGATTTTTTTTAAAAAAGTAGCAGACTGCATCTAAAATTTTAAGGCAGCAGTAAAAACGCCCATGGTTTTCCACTCTTAAGTCGAATTGCTTGTAAGTAGAGCCACTCGTAAGCAGAGGTACTGCCAGGACCCTGCCTGCCACAGAACCTGACTCTGAGGGGTTAAATGGTGAAAAGCTGCTGGAGGAGCCTTGCAGCTCAAGTCAGCAGGCAGCTGGGTCTGATGACTCAGCTGAAAACATATCTTCTCCCCCTAGAAGGGCTATGAGCAGGATTCTGCAAAGACGTGCTACCAGGAGAGTTAGGGAAAGGGTCTTTGATGCTAGATGGGGAATCAGGTCTGGAAGCCCTGAGTACTAGCAGGAGCCTTTCCAGAGGTAAGGGTGTGTTCCCTGTTTTGAGATAAAGCTGGTAAGCTCACTGTGGGAGCAATGCGTCATTTGAACTTGCAACCACGTTCCTGTCTGTGACCTTGGCTCTGTTTCCTGATTTTGGACTGGCTTCCTGGTCAACGGCTTGATCTGTTCCCTTGGGTTTGGCATCTGGTTTCCGTGAGATATTCTGGTTTTGACTTGGACTGTTAATTGCTGGGAGTTGGATTCTGTTATTTATCTGGCACTTGATTGTTGGCAAAGGACTTGAACTTGTTTGGCTTTCCACTAAAGATCTTGGCAAAGAACTGAACCCTGTTTGTGTGTGTGCTCTGTGTGCGGGGCTTGACAGGTACCATTGCAATTGGTTCAGTAGTACATCTGATGGCAAAAGTAGGGGAAGGAATTTAGTCTCAGTTTGTTTTTGACATGAAATTGCCCCAAATTTGCAGGTCTCTTCATGCTTGGGATGAAAAGAATATGATTTTAAAAACAACAACAACCGAGGTAGAAGAAACTCGGAGTGCTTAACTCTTAAAAAATCCTGAACTTAACATCCTAGGCATGCAGCCATCTTGGTATTGGATTACATCTCCCATAATCCCCCACCCAAGGGACCCCGTCAGTTTTAAAACTTTGATATGCACCGAAGGTACAGCACATTCCCCTCTCTGCATTGCAGGTGAGTCTGCTGATTGAATTTGGTCCATGCCGAAGGGGAGCGTACGTTCATTTTGGGGTGTGCCTTTGAAGAGGTCATTGAAATCTGAAAACAAATTCCTTCCGGTGCAGTGGAAAGGGAACTTGAGGTTTTAGAAAGTGCAGATTGTACAGAGAAGAGAAAGAGGATTGCTTTGCCACCTCTCCTCTTGACTCATCAAGGTCAACGTGTTCCTTTCTTTCTCCTCGATGCTGCTGTAAAAAGGGGGTCCATACTTGACATGGGTATTCTCCCGCACAGACACAAAGGAAGGGTCCTCTCAGCTTATGTTAAGGCTGACTTCCCATCATCTTTACATAACCAAGGATGGTGCACTACTTGCAGGCTCTGACACAGCACCTGGCCCTTTCCCTTCTCCAAAGATGGCAGGTGAGAAGAAAAAAACCAAGAGGGTCCGGAAGGTCACACCAGCCGCAACCCAGTGCTGGCACGTGGAATTGGGAGATATTCCCGGTCAGCAATGTATGCCCGGAAAGCCATGTACAAGCATAAGTACAAAGCTCCGGAAACAAAGATAGAAAAGAAGAAGAAAGAGAAGGAGCCGGCCATGGTCACAAAGCCTGTCGGAGGAGATAAGAATGGAGGCAACAGAGTGGTCTAACTCCAAAAAATGCCCAGATATTATCCGACCGAAGATGTTCCCCACAAACTCCTGAGTCATGCCAAAAAGAATTTTGCCGTGTACAAGAGGAAGCTGCGCTCCTCCATTACCCCAGGGACCATTTTGATCCTTCTCACTGGCCCACCACTGAGGCAAGTGTGTGGTTTTCCTGAAGCAACTAGGCAGCAACTTGCTTTTTGTAACAGGCCCCTTGGTCATCAACCATGTCCCTCTGCACAGGGCTCACCAGAAATTCATCATTGCCACTTTGACCAAGGTGGACATCTCAGGTGTGAAGCTTCCTAAGCACCTCAATGATCTGTATTTTAAGAAGAAGAGGCTGCGTAAACCCAAGCACCAGGAGAGTGGCATTTTTGACACTGAGAAAGAGAAATACAAGATCACAGAGCGATGCAAAGCAGACCAGAAGGCTGTGGACTCCCAGCTCCTGCCAGTCATCACCTGCGTTCCATGTTCTGCCTTTCCAACTGGGTTTATCCTCACAAATTGGTATTCTAAGCAGCCTGGAGACTTCGTAGTACACAGCACATGGATTAAAACAGCAAGCATCCCATCCAAGACACAAAAGGTGTGTCAGTGTTCTCTGCACATCACCTGCCGCAACACAAAAGGTGGACCTTCTGAAAACTGTCACTGCCATACATGATAGAATTTGTTGCTCAGCGGAGGCTGGGTCCCTGCTTTTAAGGCTGAGAAGGAGCAGCTCAGCGCGTTTTAAAAGAGTTCTGATCTCAGCTGGGAATCCTAATCTCTTTCTGTATCTGTGTCTCTCTGTCTCTCTTTTTTTACTGGAAATTCCCTGGACTGTCATGTACAAGAAGGTAACCATGCTCCCTCTCCACAGCTTTAACGGTGCGTGCAGCTGTACATTTCTCCTTGCACGCATGCAAAGCCGAGGGTACCCAGTCATGTTGCTGAGAAGACAGGGTAGACCAGGCATGTCCAAACTTCAGCCCTCCTGATGTTCTGGACCACAACTCCCAGAATTCTACATTTAGATTGCCAATGGAAAAGGACTGTGGGAGTTGTGGTCCAAAACATAAGGAGGGCAGACGTTTGGACATGCTTGGGGCAGACAGTGCCCCTTCTGCATTCAACTGACCACCTATAACAGGTGATGGATGGTGTTAGAAGCCAACCACATGGTTCATTTGAACCTCTATGCTTTCTTCTCTCACTGGCTTCCTTGGGACCAGCATGTAGGAGATTATGGGCAGGAGAAAGGAGGGGAGGGGGCTCATAAAATGAGCTGGGGAAGCCACGACCCTCTAGGTAGGACTACTATAGAACAGTAGGTCTGGAAGAGACCAATCCCACCGGCCATCTGGTACAACTCCTAGTAAATTTGGGAACCTACCACTTGGCCAACCACCTTCTTTGAAAACACCCAACATCTGGAGAGCTCAGTGGCTTAGGTCTCTGTCATGGAGCCAAAGATTGGGAGTTCAGTTCCCCATTGAGCCCCCTTGACTAGATGATCTATAGCAATGGTGGTGAACCCGGCCAGTGCAGTGGGGGCGGCGAGGAGTTGCAAAACCAGGCGTCCACCACCTTTTCTTTCCACCTTTCTTCCAGTTTAACTTTGGAGGTGATGTATTCCATTTGCCCTCCAATGACCCCTCCTCTATCCCTCCTGGCGGCAAAGACAGATAATCCATCTCTCTTGAACAATATTGCTGTCAGTGATCCTGAGGAGTGGGAAATGACTTTCTTGAAACTATTCTTGGTGTGTGTGTGTGTGTGTGTGTGTGTTGGGGTGGAGGAGGCACTGGTGGGTAGGCATGACTACTTCCGCATCTCAGAGGGTCTCAACAGAGCCGAATCATCTGCAAGCGCAAACAGGCGTAACTCCTGGTAGAGTCAGCCTGAATATTTTTAATTTTAATTTTAATTTTAATGTTTTTTATTGTTTTATTTTGGTTCCAGGCCACAGTGGGACATTTAACGTTTTTAAAAAAATGGAAGCCAGGATTGCTTCCAGCTTCACATAAGTTAAAAAAAACACAGAGTTTTAAAAATGACATACAAATGGGGTATAAATCTTCAGTTTTGAAAATACTATTAAAACAAATGTTTTGGTGACAGTGGCATCATCATCATCATCATCATCATCATCATCATCATCATCATCATCATCATCATCATCATCATCATGGGCCAAGCATGGATAATGTGGCTGTTTCATGCTGAGTCTTTGCTCCAAGTGTGCTGAACTGACTTATGGAAGAGATTCAGCCCTTGACTAGTGCCTGACCATTTTTCGCAGTATGAGCCTCAGGGTTGACAACCTTGGTAGCCCAAGGGGCTATGAATGGAAGGCCAGACAAGGCTCTGGAGGAGGGGGTTCTCAGAGTAAGGCTTGTGAGCCGGGCGGGGTCCATTTGGTCAAGAAGGCCCAGGGGTTAACTCAGCAACCACCCAACCCTCATCGGGAAGCCTCCAGCAAAGCCAAACTAGTCAACGGTCAAAGAGGGCTTCCTAGTGTTTGGCCAGAACTCCCATCCTTGTAACCAGAACCAATGGCATTTTGCCTGCCCTCTGAACCACAGGAAGCAAAGCTAGCCTGGTCGTCCACTTGCTAGTTCTTTGGGTATTTTGCTTCCCCGCACATGCAATGTTATAGTTCCAGGTCTAACACAGTGGATGTAGCTCTTAATGAATTATGGAGGGGAAGGACAGGCTGTCCGAAACAAACCCCTACTGAAAAAATCCATTATTTGGATCCCCTCCCCAAGAAGTATATTGAGAGGTATGAGCAAATAACAAATGAAACAAGGTAAGAGAGCACCAAAATCCATCCACATCATGGACACCAACCCAACTGAGTGGTGCTCAACCTTAGGTCTCCAGATGTTCTTGGACTACAGTTCCCAGAAATCCTGGCCAGCACAACTGGCAGTGAAGGCTTCTCAGAGTTTGAGTCTGTGGTGATTTTTTTTGTCTGTGCCACGGCCCGCCTGCTCGCCTTGCTAATCTAATCTTGGATATTACTGTTTTTAGCTGTTTTGCCTGTTTTATTTTCCCTTGTTGTAAACCGCCCTGAGTCCCCTATGTGGGAAATAGGCGCAGCATATAAATGTGAAAATAAATAAATAAATAAATAAATAAAACCAAGGAAATGTTTTCGGCACATTATATTTTTCATATGTCCATAATATTACATTGTGCAATGCTTTGATACAGAGAGTGAAAGGAAGGAAGGAAGGAAGGAAGGAAGGAAGGAAGGAAGGAAGGAAGGAAGGAAGGAAGGAAGACATAGTGGAACTGGAAAAGGTGCAGAAGAGAGCAACTAAAATGATTACTGGGCTGGGGGACCTCCCTTATGAGGAAAGGCTAAAACATTTGGGGCTCTTTAGTCTGGAAAAAAGGCACCTGAGGTGGGATACGACTGAGACATACAAAATAATGCAGGCCATGAATAAAGTGGATAGAGGGATGCTCATCTCCCTCTCACAAAATACCAGAACTAGGGGACATCCACTCAAACTGAGGGCTGGGATAGTGAGAAGAGACCAAAGGGGGAAAAATTACTCAGTGTGTTGTTAGTCTGTAGAACTCCCTGTCACAAGAGGTGGTGATGGCATTTGGCCTGGATGCCTTCAAAAGGGGATTGGACAGATTCCTGGAGGAAAAGTCCATCATAGATTACAAACCATGATGGAAACGTGTAATCTCCAGGCTTAAAACCAGGGTCCTTCAAGGGCCAGATGCAGGAGAGTGGTATCAGGAGACAGATATCTAGTCTCGTTTGCTCCCTGATGCATCTGGTGGGGCCACTGTGAGATACAGAAAGCTGGACTAGATGGGCCTCTGGCCTGATCCAGCATGATGGCTCTTCTTATGTTCTTATGTTCTGAAGGAAGGAAGGAAGGAAGGAAGGAAGGAAGGAAGGAATGGAAGAGTCTGAGATGGCAATGTGCTTCATTGACTCTTAGTAGCAAGGTTTCAGCACTGGAGATGATTCATGGGACAAAGGACAGTCAACGCCCAAAACAGCAGCCTGCTGAAGGCTCCTGCCACCATTCCAGAAAACTGCCACATGTAGGAACCTCTCTTTCGGCTGCTCCCCCAAACAAATGAGGAACAAGGCAAGCAGTGCCGGGCTCCTGCCAGCAGGGATAACGAAAAGAGAGCCTCTCTCAGGCAAACCGCATCAAATGGCCAATTTATCTGCAGTGTGAAATTAATTCTCTGATACCTCAAACCAATGGTAAGTGCCAGGAACGAAAAACAAAATGAATGAAACAGAAATTTCCATTTTGTGTCGTTTCATTTTTCTTTGATGAGTTGGTTTGTCATTCATTTCGTTAGCTAACGAAACTAATAACGAATAATGGAACGAATTAAAATTTTGTTTCGTGCCCATCTGTAAATGGCACCCAGACAAATAACTTTTAAAAGATCACTGCCTGAGCCCGAACGGGAGGGAAAAAGTGTCAGCAGATTTCACATCCTCTATTTCATCTATAATGACATAGTTGCTCTCTGAGCCTCACCCCCAAGTGAGGACCAGAGGGGGAGAGGTATTTTGTAAGGCGCACAAACCATTGCTCTCCACTGCCTGGGACTGAACCCCAGGTAGCGAGCGGAGTCTGAGCTGCAGCATTGCAGCACTGTACCATCCGTTCTCACTCCAGACACATCCTGGGTGCCGAAGCCATGGCAATACAGCTGGCAGGTCTTGACAGGATACCATGGGTCTCCCCTACAACCTACTGAAGCCTCCCAAACGTATGGGGCCCAGAAGAGACTGTGGAGCAACCCCAGAGAGTTTTCCCCAGAGGGAATTTTAACCTTAAATTGCAAGAGCTGGAAAGGACCATGTGGAGTATCAAGTCCAGTTCATCTCAAGGAGGTACCAGAGTCTGACAGCCCTCCAAGCCTTTGAAAAGTGTTCTCCTATCTCCCCTTGGTCGACTTTTCTCAAGTTTAAACATGACCAGTTTCCCCCCCTATCTTTCCTCGGGAGGGGGGGTCGGCTTCCTTCAGTTTCTGAACCCCCTGCATTATCTCAAGAAGAACTCGTAGCCTGCCTCCAAAACCGGGAGCCATCACAGCCGGCTGTCAGGCTAACGAGAGGTTTTTGTGGTATCAGAGAATTAATATTTACTGCGAAAATGATGCGTTGAAAGCACTGAAATAAAAAGCGCTACAGGCAGAGGTGTTTTCGGCAGATTATGATCCTCTCTCCTATTTTCTTTTTTAAATGAGGACTGCTTGATAATGCTGCAGAAGTACTGGAGAGAAATCATTATGCATATGCCGAACTCCGCTGCCCTCCAGTCATTAATAACCATTTGGGTCGGTTTGTTTGTTTTTAAATCTAAAAGAAAGAAATCAGCCAGGGTTTTAGAAAAAAAAATGAATTAACTGCAATTCCTAAAAGTGTTACTCGGGAGGGGGTAATATGGCCAATCTCTCCTGTTGACGTTTGTGCTTCCAGAAGTTCAAAACAGTGCCATGGAAAGAGACAGAGAGTATTTTGTAAGAAAAGGTGGCACCACAAAGCAGACTTCTTCTTCTTTTATTCCTTGCCCAACAACTGACAAAAACACACCCTCCCTCCTCCCCGGATTATGGGATGGCTCCTCAAACTTTGCCGCATGCTCCAACCAACCTTTAATGGGAAGCACGGCACTTTCACAACACATGCTGATGCTGCCTGCTTTTAACGGCTCATTTTGATTTCATCATTGGTTTTATTACGGTTCTTATGATTGTTTTATTCTGGTGGTGCAGTTTTCTGTTGAGCTGCATGGCACCTGGGGAGACTTTGCCCTAAAAGAAGGCCGATAAATCTTTTAAACAGCTCCCGGAGTCTTGGGGAACAGGGCAGAACACTCCAAGAGATCCGTTAATTCGTTTCAGAGAGGAACATCTATCCAGCAAAATACTTCAAGTGGTGGTGCTGCTGATGATGGAGCTAAAGCAATGCAAGGGAACCGTCACCCTGGTAGGTATTTGGGAAGGGTATCCCCCATCACCTCTGCTTCCTGGATGGGTTACTTGGTGGTTCTGGGAGCTGAAGGCCAGAAGCTCTGGAGATGCCACCCACATGGTCCTTCACTTAAAGCAATGGTGGCTAACCTTCAGCACTCCAGATGTTTTGGACCTCAACTCCCACCGTCCTTTGTCATTGATGATACAGTGTCAGAATTCTGGGAGTTGTGGTCCAAAACATCTGGAGTGCTGAAGGTTCTCCACCACTGACTTAAAGCGAAGCTGGGCCTCTTAGGTCCTATTAAAGGAGAGACCCTGGACAAGTTGAGGGATGGTTAACTGCTGGAGAGTTCCATGGTTGAGGTCTCTGGGTCCAGAGCCAAGGGTTGGGAGTTTGATTCCCCCCTGCGCCTCCTCGATCAACATTTGATGGACCATAGGGTAGTTGTTGCTGTTGCTACTTCTTTTCTCTCCCCCCTATCCCCCGCCCCCCTTTGCAATCAAAAGCTTATGCAGGAATAAGTCTTCTTTCCTTCTGAACCTGGTTCCATACAATTGGACATTTCATTCCGCCCCCACATCTCCCCATTCCCATCATGATGACTCATGGCATTCGGGGTGGTGGTCATCTCTCTCTCTGTTCATGTTAACCCTCCTCAATGTTAATTCCTTGGCCTCCCATTCTAGCAGAAAAACATCAGCCGTCTTTTCCGAAGGGTGGATCCTTCGACTGCTCTGCTCTCTCTCTCGCCCAACCTCCACTTTTCAAGACCCTCCTTGTATGGGAGACATTTCATTCCCTTGATAGTAATTGCTCTTGTTCCTTCCACCAGTCCTATTATTTCCATTTGGGGGACAGGACAATGGAGCCCTGGCACGCACAGTGGCTGTGCCATTGATTTCTATTAAGGCATGACAAAAGCAACCATCGAGTGTGCTTCGCGGCCACCGGCCCTGAATGGGAGAAAGGAGCTGATGATTTCATACCGGGTTATCAAGTCTCTGATCCCGGTCCAGAGGAGCAGAGATGGGGCTCCAAGAGTTGTCCGTCGAGTGTAAAAAACATTGGCACAAGGCTGATACATGCCCATTGCTGTTCTGAAAGGGGACTGCCCTCCCCTCCCTTCTCTGGTCATCCAGCTGTCAAGGGTGGTGGTGGTGTTTACAAAGGCTCCACAGCATGGGTGCACCCCCCCACACAGAAACAGCGACCAACCAGGCTGAACCTGACACTCTCCAGTCTGCTGTGGATCTGGCCCTGCAGTTCCCTCAGTGAGGATCAGGAGTGGAGGGAAAGTCCATTCCTTCAAGCTTGAGGATCAGCCGTGAAACACACACTCTCTCTCTCCCTACCTCAATCATTTGCTCATGCAAGTTTTATTCATTCATTCATTCATTCATTCATTCATTCATTCATTCATAGAATCATAGAATCATAGAGTTGGATGAGACCTCAAGGGCCATCTAGTCCAACCCCCTGCCATGCAGGAAGCCCATCACATTTCACTCACTCACTCACTTATTCATTCATTCGTTCATTCACTCACCCACTTATTCATTCACTCACTCACTCGCTCACTCACTTATTCATTCACTCACTCACTCACTCACTCACTCACTTATTCATTCATTCATTCACTCACTCACTCACTCACTTATTCATTCATTCATTCATTCACTCACTTATTCATTCATTCACTCACTCACTCACTCACTCACTCACTTATTCATTCACTCCCTCATTCATTCATTCATTCATTCACTCACTCACTCACTTCATCATTTATCAGCCAATCACTCACTCATCCCTTCATTATAAAGGAAAGCAAAAAGTATCCTGCTTATATACCGCCCCATACCACTTCAAGCAGTCTCTGGGCAGTTTACACTTTAATTACAGAGTGCAGGCTACACATTGCCCCCCCCAAGCGAGCTGGGTACTCATTTTACTGACCTTGGAAGGATGGAAGGCTGAGTCAACCATGAGCCTGCTACCTGGGATTGAACCCCAAGTCGTGAGCACAGTTTTACCTGCAGGACAGGCATATATCACCCACCCCATTACATAAGCACTCTTCTGAGTAGCTTAGAAAGACCCTTCAAGTCTCAGTGGCATGTAAAAGCTTTGGAAACTTGTTTTAAAGTAGTTAAGTATTGTAACTCTCCCAAAACTCTCCCAAAAAAGGATTAAACAAATGTGGCACTGAGAAAAAAGAAACCAAAACCCCACGAGTAACACCAAACCACATTCAAACCAGTACAGCACCACAATCCATGTAAATCTCCCACTTGGGAAGCTGGCTGCTCATAACGTTAAAAAGAGCTTAAAAGGTGAAAGAGGCATGGCAAGGGAACAGCACTGCCTTGAGCTAAACTGCCATCCTAAAAATAATGTACGGATTTGAGGGCTGACGTGGGGAAAACGGATAGACACGGATAGTCTTTTTTGGAACAGAGTCAACAAAGAGTCTGGTGGCACCTGAACGACGTGCACATTCGGTCAGGTATAAACCTTCCTGGACAGCAGCCAACTGCTTCCGATGCAGCAAATACGTTCGGCCGCGTCTCAGACATAAAGAGGCGTTAACTGCACACAGTTGCACGTAAGGTGCAGCACCATGAAAGAAGACTCTTGCGGCTGCAAACAAAGGGCGTTTATACACGACCCCTAAACTCCAGGGCAAATGGCTCCCAGCTCCAGAGCTTAAAAATGTTTACCCACCAGCTCCGGAGTTAACAGGAAATTAAGTGCGACCCCGCCCACCTAAGCGCGTCCCAGCGCACTTTTCTTGTACCTGCTCTGGGACAGTGAAAATTATTTGATCCGGTGTAAGGATAGTGAGTGCGGGGCTCTCCTTGCTTCTGTTTGTTGTTTTTTGGCTCCCGCCCCTTTAAGAGCTACTTTTACAGAGATGAGAGGCAGAACGAGGTGAGCGGCATGCTTTTCTTTCTCTTTTTCTCCCTCCCCTCACACAACCAGCAACCAGGAAGTGCGAAGGAGGTGGGAACGCCCGAAGAGCGACGAACCCCTAAGATCTCTGGTCCGAATTTAAGTGGCCAGCGGATTTTAGGGGTCGTGTAAAAAGGCCCAAAGATGGCATCGTCCCCCCATGGACAGGTGGTTTGTTTGAGGTCAGAACCAGCCGTCATAAGAACATAAGAACATAAGAAGAGCCATGCTGGATCAGGCCAAAGGCCCATCTAGTCCAGCTTCCTGTATCTCACAGCGGCCCCACCAGATGCCTATGGTAGCGCATGACACTAGATCTCTGTCTCCTGATCCCACTCCCCTGCATCTGGCCCTTGAAGGACACCAGTTTTAAGCCTGGAGATGACACATCTCCATTATGGGCTGTCACCTGTGATGGACTTCTTCTCCAGGAATCTGTCCAATCCCCTTTTGAAGGTATCCAGGGTAGATGATTGTGCAATTTGAGACTATCTGAGCGATCCCCTGGCCTTCTACTCCTTTGAGTCACATTCCTCCACACATCTACCTCCTGAGTTAATGAAGTGACTTCTTCCTCAGACGTGTGCCCGTGTCACGCGAGAGGGTGGTGAGTTTTGTGCAAAGGATGCAAAAAGGCACCCAGATGCAGTGTTTACTGGCAGTGTCCCAGAGAACAGTAACGACCAGGAGCCTGGTGGGGTTTTTTGGGGTGTGTGTGTTGCTGAGTCAGATGTGGGTCTCTGTTTTGCCTCTCAAAGGATGAGGACCCTGGGGGTTTGCCCCCAGAGAACGTGGCAGTGCAAAAAGGGCAGAAACTTTCTTTTCCTCCTCTTGGAGGCAAGCCACCATGCAGGGCATAAACAGTCCCGGCTGGGGTGTTCTGTCGTGCTGAGGCAGCCTAAGAATCCAGCAGGCATTCTTAATGCACCCACCCCTCCACCCACCCTTGGTTGGCAAAATTCCCGTTCAGTTCACCCTGCACACGCCAGCCAATCTGCAACCCCCCCCCCGGCTCAGGAGCAGCATAAAGGACCTTTATGGGGGGGGGGGGTAGAATACCCACTCTGGCTTACGGGGAGACGTACCAATTTCCCTAATCAGTTAGCAATTTGGCAGCACAGAGGAAGCTGCAAAAAACAGTAATTAGTGCCTCAGCTGCGGGTAGCAGGTACCAATCAGGAGGAGGGTCTTTTCCCGGCTTCCTTGGCAGTGGCAATAAATATTGCTTTCACCCTGGGCACAGCTGGCTCGGAAATCTGAGGGTTCGGGGACTCAGCAACCCCCCACCACACACCCACACCACTCTCCGGAGGCTGCTAAGCCTCTGATAAGGAGTGGCGAAGCAGGGCAGGGCTTAGGAGAACGCCAAGAAAGGTCTGGAGATCTGAGGGCTCCAGGGAGATTTCCCTGATCTGCGCGTGGGTTCTGTTTGAAGGGCCGTGACAGCTCAGCTTTTTCACATGACCCCTAAACTCTGCGGCAAATGGCTCCCAGCTCCGGAGCTTAAAATTGTTTCCCCACCAGCTCCAGAGTTTACAGAAAATTAAGTGCGACCACGCCCACCTAAGCGCATCCCAGTGCACTTTTCAGGTACCTGCTCTCCGGGGATGAAAAATCCTTGATGCGGATCTAACGTAGAGAGTGCTGGGGTCTCCTGGCTTCTGTTTGTTGTTGTTTTGCCCCCCCTGCCCCTTTAAGAGACCTGAATGCTGCCGGGAACAGAGCGAGACTGGCAGAACGGAGGTAAGCCGGCATTCTTTTCTTTCTTTTTTCTCCCTCCCCTCATGCAGCCAGCAGCGGAGGGGGTGGGAACACAGGAACAGCGACAAACCCCCCAAGATCTCTGGTCCGAATTTAAGTGGCCAGCGGATCTTAGGGGTCGTGTGAAAAGGCTCAATGAGGCCGCGGGGCTGGAGGAAAGGGAAGAGCAGAGGAATTCCCAAATGCACTTCCTGTGTGGAGCCGAAGAGAAGAGTGAGGTTGAGGGCGGCCACTGGTGCATCATCAAAAAGGAGAAGTGAAGAGGAGGCCACTTTGTGTCCCATGCCATGTGATAATGTGGATTAATCTCTGGGTTCCTGCTCCTCTGTTAAATTCCTAGATATTCCAGCCAGCTGGCCAGCAGGTGTCCTCAAGGACTGTCCTTGGCAGGCAAGCAAGGGGGATATGTGGCAAAACCGGTGGAGTGTGCCATGGGGTGGTCGTAGGAAGAAGACTCAGGCATGCCTGACTTCTTTCAGCCTTCAGAGATGTCCATCAGCTGTTCCTAAAAAGACTTGCAGCTGGCCTGTGGCCTGCCTTTAGCCTGGGAGCTGCCAGCACTATCGCTGCTACGGTGAACAGTGCCAAGGAAGGAAGGAAGGAGCTGATGATGGATGGATGGGTGGATGGGAGGGAGGGAGGGAGGGAGGGGCTGATGATGGATGGATTGAAGGAAGGAGCTGATGATTAGGGAAGGAAAGGAAGGAAGGAAGGACGGAAGGAAGGAAGGAAGGAGTTGATGATGGAAGGAAGGAAGGAAGGAAGGAAGGAAGGAAGGAAGGAGTTGATGATGGAAGGAAGGAAGGAAGGAAGGAAGGAAGGAAGGAAGGAAGGAAGGAGTTGATGATGGAAGGAAGGAAGGAAGGAAGGAAGGAAGGAAGGAAGGAAGGAAGGAAGGAAGGAAGGAGTTGATGATGGAAGGAAGGAAGGAAGGAAGGAAGGAAGGAAGGAAGGAAGGAGTTGATGATGGAAGGAAGGAAGGAAGGAAGGAAGGAAGGAAGGAAGGAAGGAAGGAGCTGATGATGGATGGATGGATGGATGGATGGATGGATGGATGGATGGATGGAGGAGGAGGAGGAGGAAAGGAGGGAGGAGCTGATAGGAGGAGAAGGAAGGAAGAAGGAAGAAGGAAGGAAAGCTGATATGGAAGAAGGGAGGGAGGAGAGGAGAGGAAGGATGGATGGATGGATGGATGGACGGATGGATGGATGGATGGATGGATGGGAGGGAGGGAGGGAGGGAGGGAGGAAACCCTGCCCTTTGTCAACCCTTCTGAGAAACTCACCTCCCTGCCTTTGCTAGCCCATTCCAAACCCCTATCAGCAGCCGATGGCCCTCTGTCACATTAAGAAGGTGCTTGGCTTTCCTTCTTTCCTTTTCGCTCCCCATCAATTTTCCTTTTGTGCTGTGCCTGATTAGAGGGTAGGCCCGAAAGCACAGCACTCAGTGCTGCTAGAGGCTGTCTCAGCTGCAGGAGAGGGATCCGAAGGCAATAAACAAACAAGCAGACAGGACAGCGCTAGCTGTTACCTGCTCAGCAGGACCTGGAAAGGGATTTGATTTCGACAGAGGAGTTGGATTTGAGGAAGAGGAGGGAGGGAGGTGGGCCAGGCCGGTCCAGTGCAGCTGAACTTGGGTCGACAACCCTAGAGGAGCAGTCCACTCTGGGCCAGATCCAGAGCTCTGTGCACTGAGGTTTGAATGGCAGCCGCAAAACAGGTGAGTAGCAGCATGCGGATTCTGTGAGAATCCTTCTGTGCAGGTTGCCTTTAGAAGGGGAGCATTTTTAAAAAATAAAATAAAAACACTCCTCTCATTTATGGCAACAAGGAGTGCAACAAAAAAAAAGTTACAGCGAAAGCTCGCCTATAAACTCCGATTCCGACGCACTGCTGAGAAACGGAGGTCAGAGAAAAGTCATAATCCTCCCAAACAGGTTTATAGTACAGTTGTTGTTTTTTAAGTGCAGTCCATAGCAAAGCAGGGTGCCTCGTTCTCCCAGGCCAAGGAGGAGATAGAAGAGGCGAAACGTGAGCTGGTATGGCCATAAGGCAGGAAGGGGGGGAGCGAAGGGAAGCCAATCTCGTGACAAGGGAGCTCAAAGAGATGGAAGGAGGGTGGAAAAGGCCAGAAGAGGTTAAGTGCTCCATTTCATGACCCCATTATCCTGGCCAAATTGCACGGTTCCTCTGCACTTGCAGAGGCTCCGGCAGCTGCCTCCAACAGCACCTCAGCATCCTGAGCGGAAACGTCCATCTTTTGCTCAGAAAAACCCATTTCGGAAGAGAGGCTTTGGGGCATTTGGTCCAAGGATTGCGGGCCCAGAGTTGCCCCTTGAGGTTTTCTCATGGAGGTTGCCTTCCTTCTGCCAAGCAAGCTGTCTGGCAGCCACTGGGGTTTTTTTTGGGGGGGGGGATGGTGCCCTGTCCTCTGAGGCAGAAGAACCATGTTCCTCGAGTCTTTCTGAGCATTGTCGTGCACCCACACTCCAACACACACAAACCCGCCAGTGGCAGAAAAAGGATAACTTCCATGTGGAGTAGAGAACCACTCTACTCTGCTCTGGTCAGACCCTACCTGGAGTCCTGTGTCCAGTTTTGTGCACCTCAGTTTAAAAAGGATGTTGACCACCTCGAGCGGGTCCAGAGGAGGGCGACCAGGATGGTTGAGGGTCTGGAGGAAATGTCTTATGAGGAACGGCTTAGGGAACAGGGAATGTTTAGCCTCTCTAAAAGAAGACTGAGAGGGGATATGATAGCTATGTTTAAATATTTGAAAGGATGTCATATTGAAGAGGGAGCAGGTTTGTTTTCCATGGCTTCAGAGACTAGGACTCGGGGCAATGGTTTCAAACTACAGGAAAAGAGATTCCATTTGAACATGAGGAAGAACTTCATGACAATTAGAGCTGTTCGGCAGTGGAATATGCTGCCACAAAGGAGGGCAGTGGAGTCTCCTTCTTGGGAGGTTTTTAAGCTGAGGCTGGATGGCTATCTGTCGGAAATATTGTGATGAGGGTTCCTGCATGGCAGGGGGTTGGACTGGGTGGCCCTTGAGGTCTCTTCCGACTCTATGATTCTATGATTCTATGATTCTATGCTCTTCTGGGTTTATTTACACTGGTTGGAAGTGGGCCAAGAGATTTCCCCCAGCCTCCTCGGGTTGTTTCTGGAAAGGTGGCACAGGAAGCTGCATAGAGCAATTCCCTCTCTCTTCCTGATCCCACGTGGCATAAAGCACAGGGAACGTCCCTCCGGCAGGTCACTAGTTCAAATCCTGCCTCAAATGCACAACTTTCTGGGTAGCCTTGGGAGACTCTTACATCTTTCTCTCTCTTACCCTCTTCCACCTCACTGGCAAAGGAAGATTATTGGGAAATATAACCCATTCTTTTAGGGCCTTTATACATGACCCCTAAACTCCGGGGCAAATGGCTCCCAGCTCCAGAGATTAAAAATGTTTACCCACCAGCTCCGGAGTTAACAGGAAATTAAGTGCGACCCCGCCCACTTTAGCACGTCCCAGCGCAGCTTTCAGGTACCTGCTTTTTTGATGTGAAAAATATTTGATCGGTGTAAGGATAGTGAGTGTGGGGCTCTCCTGGCTTCTGTTTGTTGTTTTTCTGCCCCCCGCCCCTTTCAGAGATCTGAATGCTGCCGGGAACAGAACGGAGGTAAGCCGGCATTCTTTTCTTTCTTTTTTCTCCCTCCCTCATGCAGCCAGCAACCAGGAAGTGCGGAGGGGGGTGGGGACAGAGGAAGAGCGACAAACCCCTAAGATCTCTGGTCCGAATTTAAGTGGCCAGCGGATCTTAGGGGTTGTTTAAAAAGGCCCTTAGTTAGAGCTGTTTCCCCAGTGTGTGGCATAGTGGGTCGAGCGACGGGCTACGTCTCTGGAGAATGGGGTTCAAATCCCGCTCAGCCATAGAAAGCAACTTATTGGGGGAACTGGAGCTCGTCAAACCTCTCCATAATACTCTGAAAGCCTTGTTAGGGTCATTCTATGTCCAAATTGCCAGCACAGCACGCACGCACACATGCACACATGGGGGGGGAGGTTAAGGGGAAACCACTGGGGGCTGGTGACCACTGGGGTGGTATTGGCGAAACTGGGCATTCCCTACAGACCCAACACTCTTCCCGAGAGAGTCAGGAATAAGGCATGCATTTAATTCACTCCCTGGATGAAATTTAAAAACTCTGCCAATCGCCCGATGGAAAAACAAATGCCTCGTACATTAAAATGACAAATTTTAAGAGGAAACAATAAAGCGTGTTGATTTAAGCAGGGGAAGCCACACGTTGCCTCCGATCACCGGGGGGAGGAGGACAGGAGGAGGAGGAGGACAAGGCTTAATGCAGCCAAATGGGTCACCTTCCAAGTCTGCCCCACAACCTCTGTGCCCCTCTTGAGCCCACAGGGCTGGCTGCACCACTGAGCCCATGACGGGGAAAGGGACCATCCCCGGCGGATGGATGCTGGAACGAGTTGTCCGTGAAATGAACTCAGCCCCACGATTTTGAACTGTCCTCATGAACTGAAGCAAATCGGGGTGTCAAGAAGAAACTCTGGGCTTTGGGTGTGCAAACCTTTGTGCAAGCCCAGAGGGTTTGGACTACAAATCCCACCATCCACAGCCTCTACTGGCAATCATAAAGCACCGGAGTCTGCCGCCCCATGGTTTCTGCTCCTGCACCTAAGCCTTCTCAACAAACTAAAAATCGGCTTCAGATGCAGCTTATGTGTCAACTCCAGTCCTGGTCAAAGAGGCTCAGAGGCAGAATTGAACACCAAACCTTATTCAATTGCTGTTATTTAAGGGGGGTGGGGAAGGTAGGAAACCTCCTAAGATTGGCCCCTCTGTACCCGAGAGCTGCAATGTTGGCCCGTGGGATGACAATTCTTAAAGACAGAGCCACGAGGCATCCTGGAAAGCACCGGCTGGTTACCTTAACATCTGTTACAAATAGCTAGAAAGCCCTATTAAAAGATAAAATTATGAAGCATGCCGAAGGTCACGTTTTGCAGATGAATGACCCAGGCAGCTTCAGCAAAGGAAAGTTTCAAGGATGGATGTAAGAGACAGCGGAGGTAGAAAAAGGATCTGGAAGTAAGGTTGGCACAGATTTCTGCCCGAGACGGTCATGGGTGCAAACACCCCTTCTTTTTATCTTCGCATCAGCTCTTGCCCCCTGCACCTTCTTTGGTTTTCAGAGGGGTCACTGCGGGACAGGGGTCAACGGGGCCTCCCTTGGCCTGTCTGGTTGCCCAGAACAAAGGCCCGAGGACTCCTGATGCTGTCCAACTAAACCAGCTCCCAGCTTCACGTGGAGAACTGTCCATCTCCGATAGCTTTATGCGAGATTCATGGCTGGATTTAGTGACCGAGGTGGCAGTAAGAGAGGCCCTCCTGGTTAGAGTGCGGGGAAGACAAGAGAGATTGCAATCAGGTCTTGAGAGGATCGCTGACTCAGCCTTCCATCCTTCTGAGGTCGGTAAAATGAGTACCCAGCTTGCTGGGGGGGGGGGGAGCAATGTGTAGCCTGCATAATGTAATTTAAAAATACACTATAAACCGCCCAGAGACTACTTGAAGTGGTATGGGGTGGTATATAAGAAGAACACTTTGCTTTTGCCCTTGCCATTTCGCTGATTAGGGGATGAGCTAAAGGAGACGAGGATGAAAAGAAAAATTAAAATCTCAACAGGATCATCAGCCCTCCGTCGCTCATTTCTTGCGAAGACATTCAAGAGGCCAGTAAGGCTCTCAGCTGATATCAGAGGCCACGTAGAGTCTGGTTTGGTGACCTCCTGGATGGACGGCGGTGGTAACACCTGACGGGTACCTCATAAATATTCAAATGGTGCTCAATGGGTAACCAATGGAATAGCCTGTGGGTGGGGCTAAAGCATATAAAAACATGCGCTTGTTGGAATAACTGGTACATAAATATAAAATAAAAATAAAATAACGCCTTCCGTTTTCCAAAAGTTGCAAACCAACTAGAGAGAAGCCAGAATCAAACGCTCCGGGACTTCCTAGCATTGACTGGGCAAAATAATCTAGGAATTTTGAAAGCAGGTTATCGATATCTCGTTTCCTCTGTTTTTAATTACTCGGAGACCTGCGTCGATGTAATCCTAAACTCCGCAGGGCTTACTTCCAGGGAAAATGTACAGAGGAGACAGCAACCTAATTCTGTCCAACAATGATGGAAGAATACACAGCTCTTCAATCATAACCAAAAGTGTAAGCAAATATCTAGGTTTATTGTTGCTCCTGAAATACATTACATTGCCTCCCCCCCCCACCTCTACCCGCAAAAAAAAAAATGCTTTATTTCCTTCTAGGGCCGCTATTCGGATCTATGTGGTGTATCTAACCTCATATAATAAAACCCTTCTTTTGTTTATTACTGCGATGATGAGTTCTGCTTTCAACTTTTATTCCTTTTCCTATTTTTTTCTCCAACTGGAAAGGAAAAATAAAATGATCCTAGGTGCCTTAAAGAGTTTAGAAGATTACAGCCCCATCACTAACTCTGGATGTATTTATAGTTGCTGTTTGAATAACATGAGATAAAATTTCATGCAGATACCGAACAGTATAATTTTATGTGCCGCTGAGTTCTACATCATATATTTCGTTTCCACGCAGCGTAAAACCTGGGCTGAATCAGGTCTCCTCGTACGTAGGCCCCCACTGCCTTGCAACCTGCTTGCAAAGGAGGTGTAGGATGATGCCCTTGATAAAGGCAATGCAGGAGGAAAGCAGGGGTGTCCTCCAGATGCTTCCATTCCCCCCCAATTAATTTCAAAAGAAAACAGGAACGGGTGTCCTTCGTTTCTCCGACGTTTTCCCTGAATCGTTCATTTTCTACGGTGCATTAAACCGTCCCTGCTGCTTCGTGACCTCGAAACCTCTAAATGAGAAACTGCATTCCTCCCTTTGAAGGGAGAACAACCCTCAAACCAGTCCCTCTGCCAGGCACGGTGGAGGGAAGGCCACGAGGTGGCAGCAAAAATAAGATTATACTCCCTCCGAGGCATCAATTGCTGCGCTGTTTCTCTGTGGAGGGAAGACCACAACGTGCTGATTTGAGAAACAACCGCCAAGGGTAACCCCAAGATGGGGTGGGTGAGCACAGATACCCATAGAATCACAGAATCATAGAATGATAGAGTTGGAAGAGACCTCAAGGGCCATCTAGTCCAACCCCCTGCCATGCAGGAACCCCATCGCAATATTTCCAACAGATGGCCATCCAGCCTCTGCTTAAAACCTCCAAAGAAGGAGACTCAACAACCCTCCTTTGTGGCAGCATAGAAGACAAAGAAAAGGGCACTCATAAACAAAGAGAAGACAGTAAGAAAGATATTAAGTGTTATGAAAGGAAAAAAAACTTTCCAGTGGTGGTGACATGCAAGGCATGTGCACTGCTTGTCTTCATAGAAACATAAGAGCTGGAAGAGACCTCAAGGGCCATCCAGTCCAACCCCCTGCCATGCGGGTACCCCCGACAGATGGCCATCCAGCCTCTGCTTAAAAACCTCCAAGGAAAGAGACTCCACCACCCTTTGTGGCAGCATATTCCACTGCTGAACAGCTCTAACTGTCATGAAATTCTTCCTAAAGTTCACGAAGAAGACTCTCCAGTGCCTTTGAGCACATGGGCACGCAGGCACTCCCAGCACACCCAAGGTAATTCATGCCTTCTTGGTGAAAATCAGCCCCTGCGTCTTGAACTGCTCGGTTGGCAACACACAGAGACGGCCTTTTCTCTACTCAGCTCATAAGAACATAAGAAGATAAGAAGAGCCCTGCTGGATCAGGCCAAAGGCCCATCTAGTCCAGCTCCCTGTATCTCACAGAGGCTCCAACGGGTGCAGAATGCCTCGGCCAGACTGGTGGTGGGTGCTCGTAGATTTGAGCACATCACCCCAGTTCTGGCTCGCCTGCATTGGCTACCCATTGCCCTCTGGATAAGGTTCAAGGTCTTGGTTTTGATTTTCAAAGCCCTCCACGGCTTGGGACCAGAGTACCTGTCACAGCGTATCTCTCAGAGGTCAACTGGGACCAGGCCCACAAGGATGGCGGAGGCGCGCTCACTTAGGGTGGCCACACCCAGAGAGGCACGGAAATCGCTCATGTGTAACCATGCCTTCTCTGTGGTGGGCCCTATGCTGTGGAACCAGCTCCCGGGTGAGCTGCGTCTAGCAGCATCCCTGCCCGCCTTTTAAAAAGCCTTGAAAACACATCTCTTCAAGGAGGCATTTGGCGACCTTCTTACTTAACCTCTTTTTATTTTGTTGCCACCCGTGTCATCTTTTGTGGAGGGTATTGTACACCCCCTCTATTTTCTATTGTAGTTTGCCTCTGTTTTCCTTGGCCGTTCTCTGCTGTTTGTTTTTAATTGTAAACTACCCAGAGTTCCGTTTCGGAAGATAGGCAGTATATAAATGTATATAAATATAATAAATAAATAAATCATGGCTTGCAATGGACCCAGACACCAAATCATGACAGTTTCCCTGGGAGAAGAGGGAGGAAAAGTAAAGGAATTATCTAAGACAGTTGTGACAAACCTTCAGCACTCCAGATGTTCTACACCACAACTCCCAGAATTCCAAGCCTAGACCTCCAATGACAAAGGACTGTGGGAGTTGTGGTCCAAAACATTTGGAGTGCTGAAGGTTCGCCACCACTGCTCTAAGACAATGATTCCCAAACTTGGGTCACCCAAGTGTTCTTAGACTGCAATGCCCAGGAACCCCCCCCAACTGGCACAGCTGGTGGGGAATGCTTCTGGGAATGGTCAGTCCAAGAACATCTGGGTTGCGCAAGGTTGAGAAACCCCTGCTCTAGGAAACAGACCCTAGAGAGACTGTGAGCTGGCGAAGAAGGCTCAAGAAATTCTGGAGGCTGCTCACCTCAATAAGATCCATCAAAGGGCCAAACTGACACACCGCAAGATTTGTGCTTCTGATTGCGACCAAGATAAGGAAGGCTCTTTCTCTTTGTAAAAGTCTGTGTTGTTTGCAACAACTGTCACTATACACGGAAAAAGAAGCACAGCACCTACAGAATCACTTCAGAACATCTTCTAGATGATTGTGAAAGATGACCGAAACACCCCTTCTGGTCTTTAAAAAGTCAATGCAACAAGGCAGCCAATATCACCATCATATTGCATCCTTTGAGTTAACCGTGGGCATTCATCCATCCATCCATCCATCCGTCCGTCCGTCCGTCCGTCCGTCCGTCCGTCCATCCATCCATCCATCCATCCATCCCATTTCATTTCATTTCATTCCATTCCATTTTTATAGCAGCAATCTGGCCGAGGGCCACTCTGGACAGATGACAACAAACACAACCACCATATAATTAAAATAACCATTTAACAGAAGAGAATTAAAACAGCAACAACAATGAATAAACAACCTAATCAAAAAGCACTGAAATACATTTAAAGAGGCAAACATTTTAAACAGTGGCCCTGATCCAATTAGGCTAACTGGGTTTGCAAACGTTTGGCTACGCACAAAAAGCTGTACTTGCACAGAGCCCAAGAAAATGCCTTGCTATTTGGGAAAGGAAGAACAGAGGAAAACAAGGTTCCAGGCAGACTGGCATCCAGGCTGTGCCACCCACTCCACCTGCAGCCTCCCAAACCCAATTTCCTAAAGGTGGCTTCCTGATACTTCCCTTACCTCCTGCCACATCTCCACAGTGCTGACTCACCAGCTCAGGCCCACAGTTACAACGCCATCGGAAAGTCACTGTAGTTGCCCCCCTCCCCAGCTCACTCCCCCACTCCCCGGCTGGATCAGGCTGTACCGAAACCCAGAAAGGGCCAGGTTGTGGCTGGGCTCACCTTTGGCCTTCATGGATGAAAGACTTCTAGAGAGCTGTCCGTGGTCCTGAAGCATCACCATGCTAGAAAGGCAAGGCAAGGCAGGGCAGGGCTGCATTTGGCCCCTTCCCCCATTCTTAATTTTCCAGTACCGCATGGAGGCAAATAAGACAGGGGAAGTGCTGTTGGAATTGCACCTTGTTTATCGCTCGTCTACTCTCATCTGCATGTTCGAAACGAAGTTGGCTGAGACAGGAATGCCACTCCTTCACGGCAAAGAGAGAAAAGACATGGCGTGCTCAGCAGAGATGTCCTTCCCAGTTTACCCCACCGAAGCTCGGGGGTCTTTAAATGAGAGGAAGGGAAGGAGCCGAGGAGAGCTAACCATGTCAAATAGCCCTTCCGAAGCAGAAACTGGCCTGATGGTTAAAACAGCCTCATGAGAACTCACCTGGCTATAACCCAAGACTCATCAGAGACCTCGGTGTGGATTCCCTGTGTCTTACCAACAGCAAGTTCCCCTCACCTTTTCAGAGTTTCAGGGTCTTTTAGTTTTGCTTTGTCATGAAGAACAGGAATGGCAACAGGGGCCTTAGGAGAGGGGGCTGCACATTAATACATCATTAATGTCAAAAATATTATAGTCATATTACAATTTTGCATCTTTAGCCCTCTTGCATATCATTTGTTGCTCAGAGTTGCTAGGTCTTGGCCAGGCTAGTTGAAAGCTCAGAAAAAGGCTGCCTTTTCCCCGGGTTATCTAAGTAGATGAACAGAAAGAGAGAGAGAGAGAGAGAGAGAGAGAGAGAGAGAGAAAGAGAAAGAGAAAGAGAAAGAGAGAAAGAGAGGAAATGGCAATAGAAGTCTGAATTTGGAATATGTGGCAACCTTAATAGCTGGGATTCCGCTTCCTCTGTGCTCCTAAAGGGTGTCAGAAAGGTTTCGTGGGCCAGCATGAACACATCCTCAAGTGTATTAGACATGCAACATTTCTTTAGGAGGAAGTACAGGAAATGTGAGATGTCAGACTTCGATGGGCCCTTGGCCTGATCCAGCAGGGAAAGCGTAGCCGTTTCCCAAGACTTCAGCCAGCCTGGCCAGCACCTAGAAACACTGACCAACAAATTATGTGTAATAGGGTTAAAGATGCAAACTCAGATTATGATTATAATACAGACTCTTATAGGATCTTTTCCATTGCACTCTCTCTCTCTCTCTCTCTCTCTCTCTCTCTCTCTCTCTCTATCTATCTATCTATCTATCTATCTATCTATCTATCTCTCACACACCCACACACCCACACACCCACACACGCACGCACACACGCACACAGAGAGACAGACACTCTCTCTCTCTCTCTCTCTCTCTCTCTCTCTCTCTCTCTCACACACACACACACTGTTTTTAGACAAGGGGCCACCTTGTTATGGAACAGAAAAGGCCCACCTTTAAAGATGTTGGCCCTAAATCCAGTTAACTCTCCCTCCCTTGTTATTTATTTATGTATTTTAAATACACCCCGCCTTTTCCCCTTCAAAGGATCCCAAAGTGATCCTTCTGGATTTGGCCCCCTGCCTCCTTCCTTGGCTGCCCCCTTTCCTCCTGCTTCCCCGAGGGGGAGTGTCCCTTTCCTCCCCAGCCAAAAGATCGAAAAGGGACGCCCTCCCTCTCAGGTGAACTGCGTGCCGCTGCCTCTTCTGCAGCTTTTGCAAGGCACTCCAAAGGAGGACGCTGTCATATTAAGAGATTTAAATAATTCCCACCCGCTGGCCTTCTCATCCCCCCCCCGCCTCCTCTAATCCTGCAAAGAGTTGAGCGATAAACAGGAGGTTTTGGCTGCACTGGTGACACATCAGAATGGAAAAGACCTCCCTTCTTAAACCTCCTTTTAATTCGTTATTTGGCAGGTCCAGCGGTGACCGAGGCTTCTGTGTTTTCCAGCTCCGTTTTCCGTCACTCTGCTAGCCCTCCCTAGACCCTCACCCCTTCTGCCAACTCCCTCAAAGTTCGTCAAATGGCACGCTCGTTTGACTCCCCCGCCCCGCGTACACCAAACTGCTTCTTTGACGTTTCCGCCACAAAGCCCTTCTGCGGGAACTGTCTGAGAGGCAATTCTTTTTAAAAAAATTCCTGTTCTTACAAAACATTCAAACCACTGAAATGAGATTATGGATGGAAGGGAAGCCGGGAGGGAGTGGGTGGGTGGGACGCCAGCTGACACGGCAACAAGCCTCACTTGGGCAAGTGTCTGGGTTTGAAACATTGCTTCTTGAAAGAACTCAGCCATCAGGGTGTTTTCCATTGTCTCCTTCTGCCTCCCTGTGTGGTGTCCTCTGTTATAGCATCTTGACCTGTAACCTCCATGGGGGAAGGGTGTGCCTCCTTCAATTTTGCAAAGAGTGTTGGGTGCTCTAACTACTCACTGCCCCCAAACCTCTCCGCCCAAGCTTGCGTTGAACGGTCAGTGATAGCCTCAGTTGGCCTGGACCCAAATCTTCGGCTGAAGGATCTCTGCCTGGATTCCAGCTTCCAGAAATCCCAGCAACACAAAGAACTTCCTAACTGTTAGAGCAGTACAACAACGGAACAACAGATGCAGGCGAGAGCAGAGGGGGCTAAGGCTGCAGGAGCAGAGAGGAAAAATGAACCAGGAGACTACCTTTATGATGGGGGTCAGACTGGCAAAAGAAAATATATATATTTTTACCCAGCGTGTTGTTAGTCTGTGGAACTCCCTGCCACAGGTGGTGGTGATGGCATCTGGCTTGGATGCCTTCAAAAGGGGATTGGACAGATTCCTGGAGGAAAGGTCCATCACAGGTTACAAACCATGATGGAGATGTGTCATCTCCAGGCTTAAAACCAGGGTCCTTCAAAGGCCAGATGCAGGGGAGTGGTATCAGGAGACAGAGATCTAGTCCTGTGCGTTCCCAGATGCATCTGGTGGGGCCACTGTGAGATACAGGAAGCTGGACCAGATGGGCCCTTGGCCTGATCCAGCAGGGTTCTTATGTTCTTATGTTCTTATGTGCTTCTGTTGAGGTGGAAGGGACCTTTTGGATCATGGCCTCCAGCTCCTCTCAAAGAGGCCCAGGTGAGAATCGAACTCCTGACCTCTGACTCTGCAACCACTGAGCTCTCCAGCAGTTCTGGACCTCTGGCCCATCCGACAGCCCTTCATCTTCTACCATTTAAATCCTTCAGGTGCCCACAAGTAAGTTCATTTGCAGGAATGAACATGAGTGCCCTGGATCTTTGATAGCTTCTTGTTGGTACTGATTGTGCAGCATTAAACGGATGCTTCAACCTTCGATTTTAGATATTTGTCCATTGATGCCCGTGTCATGTGCGACTTTGAATGCTTGTGGCTTGTGATTTTAACTGGGCTTCAATGTAAATTATTTGGTAAGAAGGGAGGGAGCTTTAAGGCTCTCTCCTTTCTTACCAAACACCCTCTAAGGCTTTCGTTGCAATGTGTGTTGAGTCGTTACAGTCGTGACCGACTCTTTGTGACCCCATGTCCATGGAGTTTTCTTGGCAGGAATACTGGAGTGGCTTGCCAGTTCCTACTCCAGGCGCCTACAGCACCTGGTATTCCCTGGTGGTCTCCCATCCAAGTACTAACCAGGGCTGACCCTGCTTAGCTTCCGAAATCAGGCAAGATCGGATATGCTTAGGGCATCTAGGCATTTGTAAATGTTCCTGACATCTACAAATAAGAGACAGGGGAGAGAAAAAAGACGAAAAACAGCCCAAACTATTTTAATGTGTTCTTACCACCCAGCTGGATATCGGTCATACGGAGGGGGCCTTGTTTTCTGACATATTGTACCAAAAGACGCAGGTAGTGCATCACCCACTCAGTGTGACATTTTTTAAGCCAAAGCCTGCACGGATTATTTCCTAAATGCCAGCCAAGCCGTGCAAAAGGAGAACATACCCTTCATACAAATCCTCCCTGGAGGACACCAAAGAGGGCGGTCACTAGGGTCACCAGCAGGGCGAGATTTTACGCTCAGACCTCTAAGCCCAGGGGCAGACGTGAGGTTATCTTGGCCCCTTCTGTTCTCAGAAAATGTCCAGCCCAGCCTGGCATCCTCTCTTCCGTGGAATAGCATAAGAACATAAGAACATAAGAAGAGCCCTGCTGGATCAGGACAAAGGCCCATCTAGTCCAGATTCCTGTATCTCACAGTGGCCCCACCAAATGCTTCTGGGAGCATACGAGACTAGATCTCTGCCTCCTGATACCACTCCCCTGCATCTGGCCCTTCAAGTACCCTGGTTTTAAGCCTGGAGATGACACCTCTCCATCATGGTTTGTAACCTGTGAGGGACTTTTCCTCCAGGAATCTGTCTGATCCCCTTTGGAAGGCATCCAGGCCAGATGCCATCCCCACCTCCTGTGGCAGAGAGTTCCACAGAGACCTTTGGGTAGTGGACGGCATATAAGTTGAATAAATAAATAAATAAATAAATAAATAAATAAATAAATAAATAAATAAATAAATAAATAACAAAGTGCTGGGTGAAATAATATTTTCTTTTCTCTGACCTCACTCTCCCATCCCTCAATTTGAGTGTATGTCCTCTAGTTCTGGTATTTTGTGAGAGGGAGAAGAGGACAAACTCTGAAGCCTGGGTGGATGGGTGGGGGGGGTCATCCCTTGTGAGGTCCCAGAAGCAGGACAAAGAAGATTCAGAAGAGGAAGCTTTTATACAGTCCCCCCCCCCTCCATCACCATCAAAAACCAGCACTGCTACCGCCCAGGGTGGTGGGACGAAGCTGCAAGACGTTGCCATAAAAGCATCCATCACAACCATCAAGAAACATCCAGGTGGTCTTCCTTTCTTTTTGTTAAAGAGACACATCTTCTCCATGGTGCTCCTCAAGGCACCTGAGATGGGGCTCTTACCCTGAGGAGGGCATGGTGATTTATTTATTTATTTATTTATTTATTTATTTATTTATTTATTTATTTATTTATTTATTTATTTATTTTTATGCTTATTAACCGCCCGATTTCCCGCAGGAACTCTGGGTGGTGTACAACACGTTGCAAAAACAACAACTGCCCAAACCTGCAATACCCAATCAAAATACAAATAATAACCCCAGCAAAATACAAATAATGCAGAGAATAATAATAATGAAAAACAAAAATGATAATGATACCCTAAAAATACAAATATAGTCAAAATAAAATCAACGTTACACCTCAAACAGACTAACACAGACAAAATCCGGCAAGAGAAGGCTGGTGCTAGCTGTTGTAGAGACAGAACAAATCACAATGTGCTCTGAGGTCCCCAAAGCATTCCCTAAAGAGCCAGGTCTTTAATGCTCTTCTAAAGGCCAACAACAAATCCGCCATCCTGATCTCCAACGGTATTTGGAGCAAGGGAGCCACAGAGAGAGAGAGAGAGAGAGAGAGAGAGAGAGAGAGAGACAGAGAGACAGAGAGAGAGAGAGACAGACAGACACACACACACAGACACACACACACACACACACACACACAGACAGGGCCTTTTCACATGACCCCTAAGATCCGCTGGCCACTTAAATTCAGACCAGAGATCTTAGGGGTTTGTCGCTGTTCCTGCGTTCCCACCCCCTCCGCACTCCTGGCTGCTGGCTGTGTGAGGGGAGGGAGAAAAAACAGGAAGAAAAGAGACGTGGCTCACCTCCGTTCTGCCTCTCGCTCTTGCCGCGGCAACATTCCAGTCTCTTAAGTAGCTCTTAAAGGGGCGGAAGCCAAAAAACAACAAACAGAAGCGAGGAGAGCCCCGCACTCACTATCGTTACACCGCATCAAAGAATTTTCACCTCCAGAGAGCAGGTACTTGAAAGGTGAGCTGGGACACGCTAAAGTGGGCATGGTTGCACTTAATTTCCTGTAAACTCCGGAGCTGGTGGGGAAACATTTTTAAGCTCCGGAGCTGCACAGACACACACAGAGAGACACATGTGCGTGCACGCACATGCACACACAAAACAAAAGGGATCCTTTTGCCCTCCCAAAGTTTAAGCCCAACATTTTCGTGTTTCGGACCCCGAATCCTACAGAGAACATTTTTCTGGTAGAAGAAATCAGCAAATGGATTGATTCCAGCGGGTGCTGTTTCAGGCTATAGTTTTGATGTCCATTCTTTTAAAAAGATCAATCAACTTGGGTGGTGGGGAAGATACCTATTCCTCTTTCCTCCCCTCCCCTTCCCCTCCTCTCCGATTTTATTTCTCTTCCTCATTCTTCCAGGGGCCAGAAAATCACATTTTAAATTGCCAGGCGGTGAAAAAGAAGAGACCAAGCCCTCGCACAGAGGTTCAGCCAATAAACCCTTTGCCTCTTCCCTTCTGATCCCAGGCTACAGGACCCGGCAATCCAATCTCCATATCGTTTATTCTTAAAATATTTCATTCCAGGCCCTCCATCTCGCGATCGGCGATTGGATTTCGCTCCTGTAAAATGATTTCCCCCCCTCTCTCCCAGAGAGCCAGCACAGAGGTATATTTCATTTCAAATCCCCTTCCGAGCGAAACAGTCAATATAAACGTCAGAGTACATTTGGGCGATGCCTTTCTCCCGCTGCTGTTTGAAGTCAGCTCGGGGGAATGTCAACGGAGGAGGAGACGCAACCGTTTCTCGCCTCGCCCTCCCCGAGAGAGGAAGGGATGTTTGCTTTAAGGTTCTCGGTGTGCCTTCTGTGTTCCCTCCCAGTCCTCTTGAATCCCAGCTTAATTAGAAACAAAGACCTGCCCTTAACTCTGGAACTGGAGCATTCACAAGGGGAGTCCACGGCTAGTTTCCTACCTTCTTCCCCTTCACCACTTTCAAGGTGTTCGTTGAGAAAACTAGTGCCAAAACAGAAAAAAACACAAAAGCAGCTGTATGAAGGCTGTTCTCTGGATAGACTGTATGGCCAAGCATGGGGCTTTGGGTACATCCAAGCAGGGTAAAACCATGCACACTACTGGTAGGGGAGAAGGTAGAACGTCTTAAGTGGGGGAAGATGTCTGATATCTGACCCTGAGGTGAAGTTCCTAAATCCATTCGTTCTTCTCTTCATTCTGATGTATCAATCAATACTTTGTTCTCTACTTCCTTATAGAATCACAGAATCATAGAGTTGGAAGAGACCTCAAGGACCATCAAGTCCAACCCCCTGCCATGCATAAATAAAATTAACTGGTTGCACAGGGAATGAGTGAGTGACAAAATATAGATATAAGTATATAACACTGGCAAAGTTCCTCCGTCTTAACCATTCAGGGCGGGCAAAACACCTTGAAGGTGAATTTTAAAGACCCTGGAAATTCCTTGGTGGCAGGGATGGAAAATATCTTGGCCCCCTACTCCCCATGCTTCTGTGTTTTGTGCAAAACGAGTCTGTCGTCTGCTCTGTTCATGGAAGGAAAGCAGGACAGCCGACATGGAAGGACCACTTGGTTCAAGGCATGCAACTGTACATCCTCCTCTCTCTCTCTCTCTCTCTCTCTCTCTCTCTCTCTCTCTCTCTCTCTCTCTCTCTCACGCACGCACGCACACACACACACACACACACACACACACACACACACACACACATATTGCCAGGCTCACGGAATTCAGTGCTACAACTCTGCAGAGGAGAGCAGGCACTTCCTGGTCCCAGTTGAGGAAGGGAGTTTTAACCCTCCTAAACATGTTGGGGAGGAACAGAGAGAATTCCCCGATAGTTCACTGGCTGAGGCCTCTGTCTGGAGAACCAGAGGTTCTGAGTTCAAATCCGCTCTTGTGGTTGCTAGACAGGAGTAGGACTCGGTGGCCCATAGGTGCCCTCCCAGCCCTACAGTACTTTAGAACTTCTGGAGATCTCGGTGGCTGAGGTTTCGGGTTGCGGAGCCAGACAGGTTGGGAGTTCGATTCCCGCACTGGGCCTCCTTGACAGGGGCTGGACTGGATGACCCCTGAGGTCCCTCCCAGCATTGCCATTGTGAGGTTACTGTGATATCCGCCATCCAGCTGAAGCGCCTAAGTTGTTCCCATGTGCCACCAGTGAAGGGCCGGGCCCTTCTTCCCAAAAGGGCGCGGCCAATTTGATCCCTGGCATCGCTGTCGCAACAAGGAGTCCCCATGGCTGAGGGAGAAGCCAAAGAAAGAAAGAAAGAAAGAAAGAAAGAAAGAAAGAAAGAAAGAAAGAACAGAAGAAACCAAGAAAGAACAAAACAGAGAGAGAGAGCAGAAGAAAGCAAGAAAGAAACTAAGAAAGAAAGATAGATAGAAAATATCATTGAAATAACTAACTAAATAAATAAATAAATAAATAAATAAACAAGTAAATAAATAAGCAAACAAGCAAACAAGCAAACAAGCAAACAAACTAAGTTAACCCAACCCAAGCCTTGATCTCCCCTGGTACTTAAGGCCTGAGTGGGCAGCCAGGATTTAAATTAGTACTGCAGTAAAGGCAAATGTCAGCAGCACCAATCAAACCTCCAATTAATGGAGAGAAAGAGAGAGAGAGAGAGAGAGAGAGAACCTAATCTAATATCAAGGTATTAGCCTATGCCAACAACACAGGGCAAGCCAATGCCTCCATGGAAGGAGACACAGTCACCTCTGGAGGTTGGCCAGCAGGCTCCACCAGCCCACACCTGCATCAGGGGGAGAAGGGCAAGGTAGAGCAGGGTAGCATCTGGGTCAGGGGGGACAGTTTCTACCACTCAACCATCAACCAAAAAAACAACAACCCAAAAAACCCAAACAAACCTGCATCTTTTTTAATATTGCATTTTGTGACTAATTTGTAAACCGCCCCAGAAAAAGAAAGAAAGAAAGAAAGAAAGAAAGAAAGAAAGAAAGGGAGGGAGGGAGGGAGGGAGGGAGGAAGGAAAGGAAGGAGCTGATGAAGAAAGAAAGAAAGAAAGAAAGAAAGAAAGAAAGAAAGAAAGAAAGAAAGAAAGAAAGAACCTCCCCCTGTGACCTGGGTTCCCAAAGCACCTCCCCTTCACCCACCTATCCCCCCCCCAATCCCCTGGCTCCTTCTGGCTCAGTAGCTGGAGAGTCTGACCATCAAAGAAGGGGAATCCTGCTGCATCCCAGGCTGAGGAGGGGCTTGGAGGTGGCCACCCCGAAACCAACTTCCCCCTGCCTGTTGTGCAGCAAAAGAGACGGAAGCGACAGAAAGCCCCCCCCCCCGAGATATGAATAACACAAAGCTGGGGTCCTGTGGCAGCCACCCATTCCCCGAGCCTCATGGATGATGATGGAGGATGCTAGAACAGGACTGCCTTGACTCCTTCTGCACCCCTACTTCCAAGACATCCTCCCATCCTCTCCTTGCATTAATTGCTCCATTCCTCAATCCAGATGGGGGAATGCCGTTAACGTGTACCTTTGGGCTCATTTGCCTAGAACTTGGCTAAATGAAGAAAAAAACTGGCTTCTCTTTTAGGTGAATGGGATTTGAATTACGGCCTCCACCATGTGTGGCTCGGCGGTATTCATGCTATTTATTAAGTGGGGGGAGGGGAGGGGGAAAGGTGAAGCAGTCAATTACAAAGCAATTACCGAGGCCCTTGCTGCAAACCTGATACTGCACAATGAAAATTAACCCTAGTAGCAGAGAGAGAGAGAGAGGTTTATGCTACACTTGCCCCCCCCCCCCCCGAACATCAGTCCAGGTGCACCATGGTCTACTCTAAAGAAAGGAGTAGCCAGGAGACCTCAGCCAACCCATTTAGGCCTTTGAGTTGAACCAGAAAGGGTTTCTGATTCTGCATTTTTGATAATATCATCTTGCCCCTTCTGACGGCACACCAGCCCTTCCCCCACAAAAAAAAACCCTGCACAATTATCTCTTCCTTTTTTTCCACCCCACTCCTTCCTTTTTCAGAAAAGTATTATTCAGCACTGGTTGGGCCTCACCTTGGCTTTCAAATGTTTGAAAAGTTTGTCAAAATTTGTCAAATATTTGACAATTTTTTAAAATTTGTCAAATGTTTGACAAATTTTTTAAATTTGTCAAAAATTGACAATTTTTTTTCCTAGCAGTTTTCAATCCGTCAACCCCCTTTGGGCCCCTGTGTGCCTCCCTGCCATCTGCCACATCGGTCACTTTCTAGGACATGGGCACCTTATGGGCGTGTGACTCAAGTTCCCCAAACCCGTTCTTCACACACGTGGAGGGAGTAAGTCAGGAACATAAGAACATAAGAAGAACCCTGCTGGATCAGGTCAAGGGACCACCTATTCCAGGCCTGCACAATAGGTAGACAGTGGGCTAACGGTAGCCCGTGAAGGGTTCAAAAGTAGCAAAATGAAGGAAAACAGATGGCAGCAAAAAGTTGACTGGTGTGGCTTGGAGAACACACCCTTCTTCGTGTGCCAATCTTGTCCAAAGAGAGCACATCTGCAATTATGTGTTTTGTTCCCAAATGTAAGACTGAAATAAGCAAAGACTGGCATTCTTACTCCAGGCTTGCTGAAGGACATCGCGGTGTCGAGGTTTCCTTTGTTTAGATCAAAGCACCGAATGGTTGCAACATTAATTAAATGCAAGGTATGGAGCCTCCAGTTCCCAAGGCAGCTGCCAATGACCCACATTAGATTCCACTGTAGGTGGCTGTCTTTTAAAGTTAGTTCCTAGAACAGACCGAGAGATACACAATGACAGGATGAGCTGGGAAAAGAACCAGTCGAATGGGATATTGGGTTTCATGAACGAAATGTGTGGCATCTTTTCAGAGGTGTTCCTTGTCTGGAAGCCCAGGAGTTATTTGAACACATAAACCAGAAGAAGAAGAAGAAGAAGAAGAAGAAGAAGAAGAAGAAGAAGAAGAAGAAGAAGAAGAAGAAGAGTATTCAAGGGTGACGGGGACGATGATTGTTTTACTTTACTTTTCATCAACTTTTGTTTTGTTTTTGTTTTAATGGCAAAACTGGTTCGGTGTAGCAGAAAGAAAAACTTTAAAGCCGAGGAGAGACCATCAAAACAAAGACATTCTGCCCATCTCTGAGAAAGAAAGAAAGAAAGAAAGAAAGAAAGAAAGAAAGAAAGAAAGAAAGAAAGAAAGAAAGAAAGAAAGAAAGAAAGAAAGAAAGATCCAGATCCAGATCCAGAAATAATAAAGACATACCATAGATCAGAAAGATTCTTTGTGTTTTATAAAACTACAGAATCATATAATCGTGCAGTTGGAAAGGGCATCTAAGGCCATCAATTGCAATCCCCTGCTCAAGACAGGAATCTAAATCAAAGCAGATGTGACAGACGTTTGTCCAATTTTCTCTTGAATGCCTTGTGGTGTAATTGGTTCCATTGTCATACTGCTCTAACAGTTAGGAAGTTCTTCCTGATAGCTGGAGAAGCTGATTGTTGCACATCCTACAATCTGGAACAATCAAGAACAGATCCTGCCCCTCCTCTGTAGGACAGCCTTCCAAGTACAGTGGCACCTCTACTTAAGAGTGGTAGTCTTTTGCTGTGCGCATACCTGAAGAATGCTTTTTTGTTGCTTTTAGTGTATCTTGTGAGCCTCAGCTCATTCTCAGATTTTGCCTTCCTTGAGTCAAGTCAAGTTTATTATATTGGCTAAAACCTGTGACATTCAATTAAAACTACAAACGTGATCAAATATAACCATCCGTGTACTATTCCTTTGTGGTTGTGGTATCTTCCATTCACATCCTATAGATGTCTTTTTAAAATATTATTATCGTCATTGTTTCCTTGGGCTTTTTGTGAAGCCACATTCGTCTCTTTTTTCCCCCTGTAATACATCTTTTTTGCCTAATTGTAATTGTACATAGTTGTGCCTTTAGCATTTCATTTTTAAGAAATTATAATGCCACTATCTTTGTTGCCTTTTATGTTCTTATTATGTTGTTTATTTATGTATTTGTTTGTTTGTTAGATTTCTATACCACGCGATCTAGAAACAGAGGCCACTATCTATCTATCTATCTATCTATCTATCTATCTATCTATCTATCTATCTATCTATCTATCTATCTATCTATCTATCTATTCCTTCTTTCCTTCCTTCCTTCCTATCTATCTATCTATCTATCTATCTATCTATCTATCTATCTATCTATCTATCTATGTCTGTCTGTCTGTCTGTCTGTCTATCTATCTATTCCTTCCTTCCTTCCTTCCTTCCTTCCTTCCTTCCTTCCTTCCTTCCTTCCTATATCTATCTATCTATCTATCTATCTATCTATCTATCTATCTATCTATCTATCTGTCTGTCTGTCTGTCTGTCTGTCTGTCTGTCTGTCTGTCTGTCTATTCCTTCCTTCCTTCCTTCCTTCCTTCCTTCCTTCCTTCCTTCCTTCCTTCCTTCCTTCCTTCCTATCTATCTATCTATCTATCTATCTATCTATCTATCTATCTATGTCTGTCTGTCTGTCTGTCTATCTATCTATCTACTCCTTCCTTCCTTCCTTCCTTCCTTCCTATATCTATCTATCTATCTATCTATCTATCTATCTATCTATCTATCTATCTATCTATCTATCTATCTATCTATGCTGTCTGTCTTTTCTGTCTTTTGTCTGTCTGTGATCTATCCTTCCTATCTCTTACTTCTTCTATCTATCTATCTATCTATCTATCTATCTATCTATCTATCTATCTATCTACCCCCCCACACACAATACAATCAACACAATAAACATAACTAAGTCAAATCAAATCAATAGAGTATAAGAGGGCAAGAAAACCAAAGACGGTCGGGGGGAGGGGGAGGGAGAGAGTGATTGAGCAGTGAGTTCTAACAGAATAAACCAATAGCCAGGGGAAGCCTTTCTGTATAGCCACGTCTTAAGATGTTTCTTACAAATTGATTTCAAGTCTTTTTCATTTTCTCTCTATTTTTAAAAAAATGTTTTTAATAATGTGAGAGCAAGCTTGGCTTTGCCCCAGCAAAGCAGCAGACAAATGCTGGAAGGAAATAGGTGCAGAAATACATACTGCCGATTGATCAAAGGACCTCTCACTCTTGCTTTTCCTCTAAATTTGGGAGGTGGTCACCTTGGAGTTGTTTGTTCAGAGGATATGCTTAGAAGGAAGAAGGAACGGCGATGGCTGGGAAGTTCCATGATAACTGGGTGAAAAGGAAGAGAACTGAGTTCCCCAGGATGGACAGGAGCAAAAACCTTATGTTTTGGGTCTGCCGGTTTCATTCAAGAACCAACATCAACTCTTCCGGACAAGGGGCAGTGTCCCCAAAGCATGTCATTAAAGGTTGATTCATGTGGATAGGATCTAGGCTGCTGTGCCTGACTATATGTTTCAAAAGTGGGTCTGCAAACGTACACAAAGGGGCTTCAAGATCCACTGCAACATGGATCCATAGGATATAAGAAAGCAAAGCAAAGCAAAGTGTTCTGCTCATATACTGCCCCATACCGCTTCAAGTAGTCTCTGGGCGGTTTACTGTTTTAATTACAGTAATGCAGGCTACATATTGCCCCCCCTCACCAAGCTGGGTACTCATTTTACTGACCTCGGAAGGATGGAAGGCTGAGTCAACCATGAGCCTGCTACCTGGGATTGAACCCCAGGTAGTGAGCACAGTTTTAACTGCAGTAGAGGCATTGAACCACTGCGCCATGGGGCTCTTAGAACTGCAGAGCTGGAAGGGACCGTGCTGGATTCAACCCCAAAGGCAATGCAAAGTTCAGGCGGGCACGCAGTGAAGCTGTGGAAGCCCGTGCAGTCAGGAGCAGTTCTACAGCTGCAAGACGGGTGGCTTTTGAAGGATGATGGTTGGTTCTGAAGATGATGGTGGCTGCTAAGCAATGGCTGCTCATCAAAACAATGGCATGCCACTTGGGGAAGGATGGGTCAGGAGGCGCCCTGGCCCCTCTGCCCCACCGGTGGGCAGGATGAACCCTTGGGGCCAACTGTTTGGCCGGTGTGTCAACAGAGGGTTGGCCATCAGAAGCGTCCTTGGGCCCTTCTCATGTTTTTTTTTTAGGATGCCCCAAATCCTCGCAACTCTTTGGAAAGAAGGAAGCTGGAGAGGGCAGCTGGAGGAATGGCACAGCTTATGGAAAGGAGTCCCCTTTTTAACTTCACACACATCCGTGCCCACACTACTGTCCCAGACAAGCTTCCTTGGTGGCTTGCAGTCAGAGGAATGAAATTCTTGTGTCAGGCATAGCCCACCCCCCACCCCCACCCCAAAAAACCTTTCCATATGATACCCTGATCCTAAAGACATTGCTCACCTTCCTCTTAATGGGAAGAACTTGAGCTCAGCAGATCCATCACAGAAATGTTCCTTACCGTTACAATTCATAATTAATCTCTCCCACAATCAATAATTCAGCATTTGTTTATTGCCCTGCTGGTTGTACGCTTGAGAACCCCTCCCCGCCCCCAGATGCAACTCCAGCAGAAGCAAGGCTAGGTGGTGTGCTCAGTGTCATTGTGCAAGGACCGCCAACATGGGCAACTCCTGACACACACACCCCACCAAAAAAATGTAACTGGGGCTTCACAGGACACAAGGCAGCCTGTGTTGGAAAGCTCCGTGCATGTCCCAATACGTTGAGAAGGAAGATTGGTGAAGTCACATGCCTCAGGGCCCCCATTTCTCCACTCCCCTTGGTCAATCTGGGCCTGATGGAAATGCCAACCAAAGTGGAACACACACACACACACGCACACTCAAGCCTGCTTTTTTCGACATTTGGAGATCCCGTTCACAATGTAGGGATGAAGTCAACGAAGGCGAAGTAACAAACATGAACCAAAGTCGCTTTTACAAAGCCACAATCAGGAACCAAGCTGCCCTTCCTGGTGGTCATCAAGGGCATTTCTGACAAAGGGTTTGTTTAAAATGAAAAAAGACTGAACGGCTTTTCTCAGAATCTAAAATTATAGATTTTCCCTTCAAAAAAAAGTAGCACTAACACATGCATTAGAAATTCATTAGGTTACTATTATTGTATTGTTGTAATAAGAATAACAGTGGTTGGTTGGTTGAACACTGCAGTGCAGGATGATGACGACTTTTAACTCTCCCAGCTCCGTGTGGAGCTGTTGTCCCTCCTAACACACTAAACCAGGCATGTCCAAACTTCAGCCCTCCAGATGTTCTGGACCACAACTCCCACAGTCCTTTGTCATTGGCAATCTAAGCTTAGAATTCTGGGAGTTGTGGTCCCAAACATCAGGAGGGCCGAAGTTTGGATGTGTCTGCACTAAACCCAAAGCTGATCCCTCAGTGATGGAGTCTTGTATCCCCCGGGAAAAGCATGATCACAACTTTCATTGTCTCGGTCACACAGCAATGACCTTCTCCAGCGGCATGTTGGAATCAAGTATGGGCACATGCATGGAAAACCATCAGGAGACACCAGGTTTCTAGGAAGCAGTTGGCAAGTTTGCCATGGCTGCGCACCAGAGTTGACAACACTGTGCTAGACAGACCCAGCACAAGAGCTAACGGCGAAGTGCAAACCAGTTAGAAAAAGTGTGGCAAAAGTTCGACCACACAGGCCACGGTGCAATTCACATACGCAAACCGAGCTTCATTAGCACCTCGACCAGCAGTTCTTCTGTAAAGCTAAGAGCTCCTCCTGGCCCCCTTGAGATTAAGCTACCCCGTCGAAACAGGGATCGGTCACAACCAGAGATGGAGACGAACTGCCGAAGCCATGGTTCAATGCGGTTCGTCATGGTTGACGAGCCACGAAATTCCCCCAATCGTTCACTGGTTCGTTGGTTTTTGGGTTGTCATTTATTTTTTAAAGACAGTACATGGCTGTCTTAAAAGAGGGGGGGGAGATAAATTAAAAGGTGAAATGTCCATCCCTTCATATTCATTGGGACTTCATGAATTCGTATTCGTTGGGACTTTACAAATGTGAAGGAATAAATACTAAACAAATTCATACTTGGTGAATATTGCAATTCATGTTTTTATTCATCCCCATCTCTAATCACAACAATATGTTCTAGCTGGCAAAGACCCATTTCCCAGCCAGCTAATGTGAGGATTACCGGTAAAGTGCCACTTAACATGGAGGCTCCACAAGTACCCCTGGTGTCTGGCAATTATTCACAAACCTCTCTTCCTCCCCCGTGTTTGCTTTAACCTCCTTCAAAAGCCAGTCTGAGTTAGACTTCACCATGGGAAACCACAGCAGGTAATTCAACACATTCGTTCTGCAACACTTGTCCGCAACAATCTCATCCATACACAGCCACCAAAAGAACCCGGGAGCAATTTATCAACCGAAAGGTTTCGCCAGAGGAAACGTGGAGCCATCCTTGGAGGAGCAGAGGGCAAATTTAAGACGGTTTGCATCGTAAAGTTATGCACTGTTAATAGGCTGCAGGAGGCATCTGTTTTCTGTGGAAGTTAATGCATAAATAGAAGACGACAACGGTAACAAAATGCACCTCAGCACAGAAATATGGCAAAGAAGAAAGAAGCAAAAAAGTAGGCATCATGTCTGCATTTAGAACAAATGAGCAGGAATCAAATGGAGTTGGGGGGAAATGTGGATTTTTTTAAAAAATCAGGAAGCAGCCTTGCTCCTGGAGGTTTCAGATTGAGAGAGAGAGAGAGAGAGAGAGAGAGAGAGAGAGAGACTGTGAGACTGTTTCTCTAAATTAATAATAATTTAAAAAGTGAGCCAGTAATAAACAAAATTACAGGCAGCCTATCAGGAATTTCAGACTCCGACAAGAGCCAAAGTTTTGCTAGAGGTTTTCTAGGGAAATATAATGAGTTGTATAATTTATACTGCCAGAAAAAGTTGCGAGAGGTAGCATAAAAGAGTAATATTTATTCAAAATGCATTAGGGAATAAAAACATGGGGCTGGATATTTTGCCCAAATTTTCTGCATTCCTCTCCTTCTATTAATAATTTTCTTGCGAAGTGGGGGAACACAGATGGAAGACACATGGCTGCATATTTACAGCCGAGAAGAGGCATCCACTCAATATTGAATTTTAAAAACGGCTCAACCAGGAAGGAAGGGTGGTGGTGGAATTCCTTAAACTTGCAAGGCACAAATTATTAATATAATGCAGATAGATATTAGTGTTGAAAAATTTATTCGCGGGATTGCTGGTGTATTTATTGCGCTGCCATCTGCAGAGTTTTATCGCCTCTAATTCGGAGAGCAAAGTTTTTCTGCCTTGCTTTGATCCCCTTTCCAAGCTCAACAAACAAAAGATGTCTTAAATAGGTAGGGTGAATATATTCAAATACAGTGGGCCCTCGTATAACAAGCAGTTTGTTTAACAGAAAATCTGCTTAAAGGAAAAAAATTCCGGAGATAGGGAGAAATCACTTAACAGAATTGCGTATGGGGCGAATCTGTACAACAGAAAAACGGTCGCAATTAGAGATTAATCCATTTTCAATGCATTCCTATGGGAAATTTGTACAAAAGGAAATTTGCTTAACAGAATTTCGTTTGGAATGAATTAATTCCTTTATACAAGGTACCACTGTAAATAAAAATAAAAATGAAGAAACAGTTATGGTGACCTTTTGATTGAAAGGGTGAAATAAATCCCCCCCCCCTTTTTTCCCTGCATGGATGTGTCTGTGTGTATGCATGGGGCAGGCACACGCTCGCACACCGAGAGAGGGATGTTAGAGGAGCAATTTAATCACCTCATTCAGGATGTATTAGGAAGGTCTCTAAGTACCTTGACACTGCAGTGCTTAACGTAACTGTATTAAAAGACATTAAAAATGCAAGGAGAGATAATTAAGCAAAATAAATTAAATACACTTCCTGAAATATTCTGCAAGACAAACACTTTTGGGCTGCTTAAATGTTTCCGAGCAGATGTTTGCCTCTCAGCTTGCTTGTTCCTTCAGCGAAGCTCGGGACGCAAAAAATGTTTAGACACAAACAGCCACATGCCTATGAACCATCCCTGGCCTTAACTTCCTTCCATAAATGTTAGTGCACGGGAGAGGGGGAAGCATCTTCAAAGCAAGGAGGCAAATTAAGGGTTTGTGTGTGGGCTTTTCCCCCCTGGGGTGGAGATAGGAGGGAGAGCATGGATGAAGAACAGAGTAGGGATGGGCACAAAACGAAAAACGAAATGCTGTTTTGTTGTGTCATTAGGTAACAAAATGAAATGAAATGAAACGAAACAAAACAACGAAGCAGCACTTCATTACAGAGGAAACAATTTTTGTTGTTGTTGTTGTTGTCAAAACAAACCATTTTGTTCCATCTGTAACCTGATTGGGGGAGAAAAAGGTTTTTTTAAAAAGCTCCGGGCTTTTTTAAAAAACTTTTTTCCCTCCCCCAAGCCCTGCCTGCCAGGTGATCGGCACTGAGGGTAACCCTAACCCTAACCCTAACCCTAACCCTAACCCTAACCCTAACCCAAGCCCTGCCTGCCAGGTGATCGGCACGGAGGTGGGGAGGAAAAACATTTCCCCCACCACGTTCCAGCCCCCCCCCACACGAACCACTTCATTAGTGGTTGGTTTTGTACGATTTTTGAAAGATTCGTATGAAACGAAATGAAAAAAATGTTGGGGAAGAGGAAAGGAAATGAAACTAAATGTAATAATTTTGTTTCGTGCCAATCCCTAGAATAGAGTTATCATTTTGTGTCCACAGGCTCACTCACTCTATACCCCAGAGCCCAGAGCAAACTCCTAGTTCCCTGAGCTCCTTGCCCTCTGAAGATTGCTGGCCACAGAGTCTGGCGAAACAACAGGAAGAAAAGCTTCCAGGACACAGCCAAACAGCCTGGAAAAAACTCAAAACAGCTATCCTTCTCAATGTTTAATCAAAATCTGCTTCCTCACGTTGGAATCCATCCACTGTTTTCCCACTTGGCTGCCCTGTCTGGAGAGGGCTTTCCTATTCTTTCCCGGTCTTTTGTCCACCTCCAAAACTTTTCCCCCAAGCCTTGAAGTGCTCCTCACTGGACTTGATTTCTTGAGTCTTCACTATCCAAATTGCCATCCATCTGACATAATCCAGTTGGCCAATGTCTTTCTCAAATCATGGTGCGTGGAGCACCTCCACCTCTAACCACGAAGGACTCCCAGTCTCCTTCGGGCCTGGGCGGCTTTGGGAAGTGTCCAACAACCAGGGAAACGATCGCTGGATCTTTTGCAACGGGGAGGGACTTGCTCGGCTTTCCATCTTCCGATAAGACCCTCCAAACCTAACCTCGGGGAAAGCATGAGTCTCAAAAGTTCCATACGAACCTACCTGGCAATTAAGATCAAGCCAGGGGGCCCTCTTGAAAGAGCCATCCCTCAAGGAGGTGAGAGGGATGGCTTGTAGACACAGGGCCTTCTCGGCAGCTGCTTCCAAGCTATGGAATGCCCTCCCAAGTGAGATCGCCTGGCACCAACATTGAAGACATTTCGACACCAGGTAAAAACCTTCCTGTTCCAGAAGTTTTTAAATTGATACGATATAGACCGTGGGTCTTCTGATGACAATTTTAGTGTCATGATTTTAGTGTAAGGTTTTTATTATTGCTTTGATTATTTATTGATATTCTATGTTTTAACTATTTTTAAACTGTTTGAATTCTTTTGATTGTAAGCCGCCCAGAGACCTTTGGGTAGTGGGCGGGATATAAGTTGAATGAATGAATGAATGAATGAATGAATGAATGAATGAATAAAAGCTCTTCTGCCTCAAAATCTGTCTGAGTCCCAAATCCAAAAGAAGTCGGAAGACCCTCTGCATAAAACAGCACCCATATCTGGAAGGCTACAAGTACGGTGGGTGCAACTGATTCATTCTCATCTCTCCTAATCATGCAAATCACTGCAAGCCAAAAGTTCCCTCCGGTCTAGCCTTGTGCCTAGGCTGACGGGCAAACTCTAGGGTAGAGATGGGCACGACACATCGAAATTTTCATTTTTGTTTTCGTTTTTTCGTTTCGTTTCGCAACGAAAACGAAAACGAAAAATTTTTCAGAAGCAAAACGGCAACGGAAACGAAACGAAAAATTTTCCCGTGTTTTTCGTTTTCGTTACGGCAGACATTGCATAGAAAAGAATGCTAACGAAATGAAAATTTTTCGTTTTCGTTTATGTTTTTTTCATTTCGTTTCGTACGAAAACGAAAACGAAAAATGTGCAAAAAACCCCCGAAAAACAAAAACGAACCGAAACGGACCCCCTGAACGAAAAACGAAAAACGAAAAATTATTTTTTTGAGTCGTGCCCATCTCTACTCTAGGGGTGTCGAAAAACCAAGTTGCTTTGCTTTCTACAAGTCGAAGCCTGCAAACAAATGTGGATTTTTGCCCCCAACCACCACCCTCTTCCTTGGCCCAGAGCTTTTTATTTCATTGTTCCCTTTGTGTCTTCGCGATCATTCAGCCCATTCACAATATGTTTCCCAAAGAATTAGCTGCAGAAAGACCGACGAAGGAAGGCACGCGTTGCTTCTTGGAGGATTTATCACTCTCTCCCATCCTTCTGGGGCTGCTTAAAGCTGTCGAGCAGTTCCATCTGGCGCTGGAAGAATTTCCATCCATGAAACAAACAGAGTGCTTCCTCCAATGAAAGTCCAAGCCGGATGGCCGCCACTCTGTTAAGAGGAAAACACCTCACCTCCCCCAGCTTGCTCTAATGACCGCTGCAGAGAAAGGGCAGCAACCCTCTCAGAAGATCCAGGTATGAAGCAGGCAGAATTTTCGGGACCAGCCATTCGGCATTTGCAGGTATACTACTTCCGAGCATGGAGGCTCCCTTGAATGGCACACACACACACACACACACACACACACACACACACACACACACACACACACACACACACACACACACACAAAGAGATTGCTCGCCATAGGAGTTCAGGGACATTTGATTCCTCCAGCGCAGCAATTTCTTAGAAACGGCCAAGCATTTTGCAAAGCCAAACCAAGCATTTTTGAAACGGCTTCGATGTTGCACCTCTTGCACAGCTGAAGGTTTTTTTCTTTTCTCCAGAGCTCTGTGCGGAGAGAGCGGCAAGAGACCCAAAGGGGGGGGGAGTTTGCTTTTAATTGATGTTTCCTGCACGAATGCATTCAGATCCCCCTGTACAGAGGGAGGATGATTGATAGGCGTGTCCCCTTCCGAGGAGGAGCCCCCCGGGGCCCATTTGCGAATTAATAAGGATCCCGTAACCCCCCCCTCCAAGAGTACTAAAGGGATGTTCCAATTTCCCCAGGGTGTCCTCTCTGACGCACGAATCATTAAGGAGCTGTAATGACCACCGGACCCGTATATCACCGGCCGCGGCAAAAATATTTTGCGAAATAAATCCCCAATAATCAATTTGCAAAGAGTCAACATTTTTAAAGCACTCCTCGTAATAAACGCCGGTCCTTTCCATCCATCACTGGTGGGGGGGGGATGATGCCGGATTTATGGCCGGGTGGATGATGGCAAAGCAGGCAGGAAGGCTTTTCTGTGGCTGTCATGCAAATGCTTCAAACGGGAAAGAACACACACACACACACACACACACACACACACACACACACACACACACACACACAGAGTGGACCGTCATATAACAAATGGTTTGTATAACATCAAGTCTGTACAACATAAAAAATTCCGGAGGTAGGGGAAATTTGCTTAACAGAATCGTCTATGGGGCGAATCCGTACAGCATAAAAATGGTCGCGATTCGGGATGACTCTGTTTTCTATGCATTCCTATGGGAAATGTATAGAAATGATAATTTCATTTGGAATAAATTAATTCTTTTATACAAGGTACCACTATAGATAGATAGATAGATAGATAGATAGATAGATAGATAGATAGATAGATAGATAGATAGATAGATAGATAGATAGATAGATAGATAGATAGATAGATAGATAGATAGATACGAAGTGCCCATGGCCAACAGGCCAGTGGGGTTTTTAATAAGTCTCAAAAGGGTTAGGTCTCTGAAATGAACCGCCACTCCACTCCCCTTAATAGCTTTTGAAGATTAACACAAGGGAATCCTGCTTTTCCTCTCTGGATACCCTTCTCTTCCCCCCCCCACCCCCTCCCCACTTCTGCCTGCTGGGAGCACAATCTGAAAGGTTGGCCTGCCTTGAAGTTGTCTGGGAAAAATCCAAAACTCTTCAAAACTCCATCCAAGAAGGAAGCCACCTGCCCAGCTAGCTACCCCATGGCGCACTGGCTCAACTGTTGTCCTGCAGCCATAACTCTGCTCACGACGTGGGGGTTCAGTCCCAGGTAGCTGGTTCGAGGTTCACTCAACCTTCCATCCTTCCATCTTCGGGAAAAGGAGTGCCCAGCTTCATAGGGGTGAGGGACGATGTGTGGCCTGCATTATTTGAAATTGCAAACTGCCCAGAGAGCGCTTTGAGCGCTATGGGGCGGTATATAAGCAGAAAACGTTGCTTTTGCTTTGCTCTCCTCAAGGTTCTTCCAGGCAGGAAGGGGAAACACCCACTCCAATCTAATCCTCTCCTTGTTTTAAAACCCCTCAGCGGAAGGGTTGGTGGTGCCCGGGGCATCATCGTTGAGTGCTGCCCCACCACCCTTTTTACTCTTCAAAGAGACTTTCCCTCAGTGACTGTCTGTCTGACAGGGTTGTTTATTTTTGTAAATGGAGTATTGCACCTTGTGGCTCTTAAATGAGCTTCGGGCCCTTGATTTTATCCACCGTTTTAGTGGTTGCATTTGTTGGATTCAAAGAATCCAAGAATCATTGAGTTGGAAGGGGGGGGTGTATTCTTTTAAATATTCTTTAATTTTTAAAAGGATTTGTATACTTTTAGCTTTTAGGCATCGCCGCTTTAACGATGCAAGCCGCTTTTGGCCCTTTTTAAGGAGAAAGTTGGTGTCACCAAGTACAGCGGTTCCTCTACTGAGCCTCGTGGCGCAGTGGTTAAATGCCTGTACTGCAGGTAAACTGTGCTCACGACCTGGGTTCAATCCCCGGTAGCAGGCTCAAGGTTGACTCAGCCTTCCATCCTTCTGAGGTCGGTAAAATGAGTACCCAGCTCGCTGGGGGGGCAATGTGTAGCCTGCACACTGTAATCAAAATTGTAAACCGCCCAGAGACTACTTGTAGTGGTATGGGGCGGTATATAAGCAGAACACTTTGCTTTACTTAAGCGCGTCTCGACTTAAGAGCAGAAAACAGTTGGCGTTTTAACTGCTGCCTTACAAATTTTAGATGCAAAAAGCCAAAAGAACTGGAGCATCCAAAGGAACCAACGAGTCAGAAGAGACAAAGTCTCAGGATGCTAAGCAAAAAAGTGCTTTATTGAAACAAAAGCCCCACGCGTTTCGGCTTGGGAAGCCTTCTTCAGGGGCTTTTATAAAACTGCATTAAAACAAAGGGACAACCAATGCATATCTATTATTCTTATAGAGCAACTGTTATAAAATAAGTAGTGTATATTCTGATAAAAGGCTTATAGACACTAAAAATATATGGTAATTAGGTTGGATAGATATTTATACTTTTTACAAGCCCAGTGGGACTGTTGCTAAGATATTCACAGTTTAAAATATAAACTTACCATTTTTTTAAAAAAATTATTTATTTAGAGTTCCCTTGGGAAGATGGGCAGGGTATAAATTCAATAATAAATTTATTTATTTATTTATTTATTTATTTTATTTTATTTTATTTTATTTTATTTTATTTTATTTTATTTATTTTATTTTATTTTGTTTTGTTTTGATTTTTTTAGATTTGATTTTTTTAGAACAACTCTACTGAAGAGTTGTTCGACTTAAGAGCATGCATTCAGAATGGATTAAATTCATAAGTAGAAGTGCCACTGTATTTAAAAACAGATAGATAGATGCAGGGCCTTCTTAGTGACGGCTCCATCGCTGTGGAAAGCACCCTATTTCTGGCTGGTTACTGGTTACTGCATAATAGAGATGGGCATGAAACGAACAATTTTTCATTTCTATTTTCGTTTTTTCATTTCGTTACGTAACGAAACGACAAACGAATTTTGCCTCTAAAACAAAACGAAACAAACAGAAACACCGGAAATTTTGTCATGCGTTTCGTTTCCGTTACTGCAATATGAGTGAATTGCTTAAAATCCTAAAAAAAAATCACAAAAAATTGAAATAAATGGTAACGAAATGGTAACGAAATGAACGAAAACAAAAATGATTTTTTTGCAAAAATTCGCGAAAAATGGAAACGAACCGAAACGGACTCTCCAAACGACAAATGACAAACGAAATGTCATATTTTTTTTTTATCCGTGCCCATCTCTACTGCATAAGAAAGCTCTCACCGCTTCCATCCAACATTTGGTACCACTCACCTCATATTCTTACTACTACTACTACTACTACTACTACTACTACTACTACTACTACCACCACCACCACCACCACCACCACCACCACCACCACCACCACCACCACCAACAACAACAACAACAACAACAACAACAACAACAACAACAACAACAAAGAGTCCATAGCCATTTTCTTCTTGGGCTCCAAGAGCAGTTTATGGGATTTTTTAAATTAAAAAAGATGACTCCAATTCCAATTGTTTACTCCACGGTTCTGTTTCAATGGTTTTAATTCCTGCCTTACAGTGTTTACCCTGTAGCCCGCTTTGTAAATCAGTTCTTGCAAAGGCGAGCATTTATGGCCTGTAAATTCTCCCGTGCATCACACAGCTTGGTGTGTCCGCTCAAGGGGAAGCCCCAGCAACTTCAACGGCTAACATTTATCAGCCCTTCACAAGGGTGACTAGACAGAGCACTTATTACTGTGATCAGCTCTTACATCGATCCAGTTTTGGTTCAGTTTTGGTTATTGGGTAAAAGCTCAACAATGACCTTACCAGCAGAGGTAAGAATGGAAATTTCCAAAAGATGAAATCATCTTGGTGACTTATGCCAGTGAATACCTACATGGATCGTGTTCGGTAAGTGGAAAACCATGAAAAATCAAGCCGTACCAAAAAAAAAGTAACAAAAAGTAACATTAAAAACCAGGTTGACATATGGAAACTTGGCTCATTATAATCCAGCTTCCTTAGATTGCAATGAGATCAGGTCTGATTCTTAAAAACAATCCGTAAATCCCCTAAGCACCTCCGATCTCTCCTGGTTTCGGAAGCTAAGCAGGGTCAACCCTGGTTAGTACTTGGATGGGAGACCACCAGGGAATACCAGGTGCCGTAGGCGCCTGGAATAGGAACTGGCAACCCAACTGGAATCGAAATATGCCCTTGATTCTCCAGGCCAAAGAGTGAGGGTGAACATAAGCCCATAAATATGTGTGAAGCAGCTCCAAGCCTCTTGAGGATTCAACATTGAGGGTTGGCTTTTATATGGATTGCCATGCATGATTGCATTGACTGACTTCATAAGAAAACCAGTGTTTTCCATGTTAGTCTCCATCCTTCCTAATGGGTTTTCTTTCTTTTTGTGTGCTCTTTGTTTGTAGCTTTAATGTTACCTTTTAATGTTCTAAGATGCCTCTTCTAGTTCCCTGTTTGTGCCCTAAGCACATCTGATCTTGCCTGATTTCGGAAGCTAAGCAGGGTCAGCCCTGGCTAATACTTGGATGGGAGACCACCAAGGAATACCAGGTGCTGTAGGTGCCTGGAGTAGGAACTGGCAACCCAACTGGAATCGAAATATGCCCTTGATTCTCCGAGCCAAAGAGTGAGGGTGAACATAAGCCCATAAATATGTGTGAAGCAGCCCCAAGCCTCTTGAGGATTCAACATTGAGGGTTGGCTTTTATATGGATTGCCATGCATGATTGCATTGACTGATTTCATAAGAAAACCAGTGTTTTCCATGTTAGTCTCCATCCTTCCTAATGGATTTTCTTTCTTTTTGTGTGCTCTTTGTTTGTAGCTTTAATGTTACCTTTTAATGTTCTAAGATGCCTCTTCTAGTTCCCTGTTTGTGCCCTAAGCACATCTGATCTTGCCTGATTTCGGAAGCTAAGCAGGGTCGGCCCTGGCTAATACTTGGATGGGAGACCACCAAGGAATACCAGGTGCTGTAGGTGCCTGGAGTCGGAACTGGCAAACCACCCCAGTACTCCTGCCAAGAAAACTCCATGGACATGGGGCCATGAAGAGTTGGTCATGACTGTAATGCAACACACACACATTACAGGAACAAGTTTTTGTCCATGCAACCACAGGTGACTTCATATTCCTTAATAGATTTTGGATTAGTGGTGTTTTATTGGTCCCCTTACCCTCATTCAGCTCCACTTGGAATTAGCAAAGATTGATAGTAAACATTAATAATGTTTCTATTAGTAGGAGGGTTTTATTTAGACTCCCTATTTATCTGTAGTGCAGTCCAGTACACATTATTTTGCCAGTGCCAAAACCCAATTTTTATTGTTGGGGGGAACAACAGACCGATTGATTCAGTATCTGAGCTACTGCATGAGTGGTTTCATTGGAGAGTGAGAAGCAGAGAGCAACCAATGAATTGCACAGATATGGGATGGGAGACACCTGGTTGGAGAATAGTACCTGTGAAAGGGATCTGGGAGTCTTGGAGGACCACAAATTGAACATGAGTCAGCAGTATGATACGGTGGCCAGGAAAGCCAAGGCGATTCTTGGTTGCATCAACAGAAGCATAGTGTTTAGATCAAGGGAAGTGATGGTACCACTCTATTCTGCTCTGGTCAGACCCCACCTGGAGTATTGTGTCCAGTTCTGTGCGCCTCAGTTTAAAAAGGATGTTGACAACCTCGAGCGGGTGCAGAGGAGGGCGACCAGGATGGTTGAGGATCTGGAGGAAATGTCTTATGAGGAACGGCTTAGGGAACTGGGAATGTTTAGCCTTACAAAAAAGAAGGCTGAGAGGGATATGATAGCTATGTTTAAATATTTGAAAGGATGTCATATCAAAGAGGGAACAGGTTTGTTTTCCATGGCTTCAGAGACTAGGACTCGGGGCAACGGTTTCAAACTACAGGAAAAGAGATTCCATTTGAACACTAGGAAGAACGTCATGACAGTTAGAGCTGTTCAGCAGTGGAAGATGCTGCCCCAAAGGAGGGTGGTGGAGTCTCCTTCTTTGGAGGTTTTTAAGCACAGGCTGGATGGCCACCTGTCGAAAATATTGTGATGGGGTTCCTGCATGGCAGGGGGTTGGACTAGATGGCGCTTGAGGTCTCTTCCAACTCTAGGATTCTACGATTCTATGAATGCCCTGCTGGTTCTATTTCACTGAAGCATTTGCCTACGGGTGGGGGTGGGCAGATCTGGCCGCACCTGATGCTCCATTCATGGTCTGAAGGTAAGTGCAGAAGCCTAGCACGGCAAGGCTGGGAAAGTCCACAAATATTGAATACAATCCAGACATAATAAAGGGAGAAATGCATTCGCTTTTTGTCCCCTTCTCTTGTTTGGATATCTGGGTACCTCCCCCAACTAAGTATGTTTTTAAGTATTTCTTAACTGTTTTAGTCCTGATCTGATCATTGCTTCTGCAGCTCCTCTGGCTGCCGGTCTATTTCCAGGCACCATTCAAAGGGCTGGTTCTCACCTACAACAAAGCCCTAAATGGCCTCAGACAAAGCGCCTCCTTGCCCATCTGGGTCGTCCTTTAGCGGAAAGCTTTTTCGTGAAGCCTTTGGTGACCTTTAATTTTAATTTTTTTCTTTTCTTTTCCTTCTCTCCTTTGCTCTATTCCACCACCTTGCCGGGTATTTTACTATAGTTAATTCATTTTATATATTTCCTTTTTCTAATTTTGTTATACTGTTGTATCTTTAATTGTTGCTTGATTGGTGCTGTTAACCACCTGGAGTTCCCTTGGAAGACAGGTACTATAAAAATATATAAATAAGTGAAATAAAATGAAATAAATATATAAATAAATAAAATAAATAAATTAAAATTTATTTTATTTTATTTATTTATTTTTTACAACTTATATGCCACTCACTACCCAAAGGTCTCTGGGTGGCTTACAGTCAAAGAATTAAAACAGTTAAAACATCAAATATCAAAAAATAATTAAAACAATAATAAAAACTTTACATTAAAATCATTACACTAAAATTGCCTCTCAAATAAACAAACCCTTCTCAAGGCGGCCCAGTGGGAAATCAAACTCTCAACCTTTGGCTCCGCAGCCAAATACCCTAAATCGCAGAGCTTTCCAGCAGTCCTAAACTGACCATCTTAGAACTGAAGAGCTTAGAAGGGATCCTAGAGATCATCAACTCCAACCCCTGTCAAGGAGGCACAGTGGGGGAATCGAACCCCCAACCTTTGGCTCCTCAGCCAGAGACCTAAGCCATGGAGCTGTCCCACAGAACAGGCAGCATGCATTTCTTGTACCTTGCCATGTGGCAGCAGAGAGGCTCACACATGCCCTCCTCCAGCTGGGTTGGAAAACAGGCCAAAGCATTGGAGTGGTTGAGGGTGTTGAGAAAGGGGGACTCAATTGGCCCCGATTGCTGAGTCTCTGGGGAGGGAGGACATAAGAACCTAAGAAGAGCCACGCTAGATCAAGCCAAAGGCCCATCTAGTCAAGCTTCCTGGATCTCACAGTGGCTCCAACAAATGTGGACGGGAGCGCACGAGACTAGATCTCTGTCTCCTGATACCACTCCCCTGCATCTGGCCCTTGAAGGACCCCGGTTTTAAGCCTGGTGATTACACACATCTCCCTCATGGTTTGTCACCTGTGATGGACTTTTCCTCCAGGAAATTGGTCCAATCCCCTTTTGAAGGCATCCAGGCCAGATGCCATCACCACATCCTGTGGGAGGGAGTTCCACAGACTAACAACGCGCTGGGTGAAAAAATATTTTCTTTTATCTGTTCTTACTCTCCCAGCCCTCAATTTGAGTGGATGTCCCCTAGTTCTGGTACTTTGTGAGAGGGAGAAGAGCTTCCCTCTATCCACTTGACTCATGCCCTGCATTATTTTGTACGTGTCAATCATATCCCCCCTCAGGCGCCTTTTTTCCAGACTAAAGAGCCCCAAATGTTTTAGCCTTTCCTCATAAGGGAGGTGCCCCAGCCCAGTAATCATTTTAGTCGCTTTACTTTGCACCTTTTCCAGTTCCACTACCTCCTTTCATGGTTCTCCACAAGTTCGCGTGAGGGGCCACCAAGAAAATGTCAACAGATGCAGCTCCGTGCAAGGGCTTTTGGCGATCCCACTAGCCTTCAGGGCTTGTTCTATGCAGGGCCGTCCCATGGCCAACTCTGATCCCAGGGGTCTACTTTACGGCACCAGTCAACCTGCCTCCTAGCGTGACCGGGTTTCCAGGAGATGGGGTGGCAGTGGGTCTTGGGAGGAGACAAAGCTGTCCCTATGGGTGACCTGCCAATGCCTGGAATTCAAGGCTGAGCCCCAGGCCCCTCTGCTAAGACCTTCGGGTGTGGGGCTCACCCTTTTTCTGCAAGGGGGTCGCCTCCAGTACAGCTGAAACGCACAAAGCAGCCGGTCTGAACCTCAGACTGACATGGTGTGAGCACCGAAACGTTTCAGTCTCTCAAGAAAAGAAGTCCAGTGGTCATGACTCAGCTTCCAGGATGAACCTAATTAATTTGCAAACAACACTGCTCACCTCCGATGGAGAGCCAAACCCATGTTCAATGAATGTAGATCAGAACATGCGAGGAATAGTTTTGCAAGATGAGCTCCGTTCTCCCAAATCTCTTTGCCCTCTAGCAATAACCCAAGAGTACATATTGCCAACAATGGTAAGGAATTGAGTGAAACATCTCTCTCTCTCTCTCTCTCTCTCTCTCTCTCTCTCTCTCTCTTTCTCTCTCGGGTTGCTATTCCACTTCTTGCCTGGGATCCTTTACATAATGCAAGAAAAAGCTTACCAGCCACTTATTATGAGGGAGCTGGCTTTAAAAGAAAGAAAGGAAAAGGAAAAAGGCAACAGAGCCTTCCCAAATGCTCTTTCCCGGCTCCCAAGCTGTGTTAATAATAATATGCAATGATCACCAAGGTTATCCTAAGTGATGGAGCAGCCAGTTTGGAGTGTGTGTGCATAGATACTGCACATTAAAACATTAATGCTGCTGCTGCAGCAGCTCTCTCTCTCTCTCTCTCTCCTCCCCCCCCCCCCGTGTGTGTGTGTGTGTGTGTGTGTGTGTGTGTGTGTGTGTATTTAAGAGCCGTGCTCCGGAACTTACAAAAGAACTGGAAATCCTAGAAAACAACCTCCCCCCTCCAAAAAATAATATGAGCAACCCTGCAGTGGTAGAGAGGGAACGCAAAGGTAGGAATGTATGATTAGATAGCGACATCCACATGATGTGACCCTTTCGTCCCATAAGACTCTCCTTGGGTGGAAATCAAATCAGGAGAAAGGAAGAGAGGAGGCGTCACATTCCAAGTGCAGCAAAAATGCCGACACCGTCCTTGATTTAATAAATTGAAGGCAGGAGGCAAATGCTATGCGTTCCCGGTGGCCTGATCCCTGGAAACGCCACTGTTTCCATCAAATCTTTCCGTTTCCTTCCTTTATCGTGCAGGGAATCAAAGGACTGTGAGGCTGGAAGAGGCACCCCAAGGGTCCTCCAGTCCAAAACATCCCCCTTCTGGTGCTGAAGGACAGCCAAATAGCTCCTCTCTTCTGGGATGAAAGAGGAGATGCAGCTCCACTCGGTAGCAAAAGGCCCCGCAACCCAAGAGTGAGTCAAGTTCGGCTCGTCAACGCAACAGATGCCAGTTGAGGATTGGAGCCCGCAGAGGTGGGGGTGCTGCTGCTGGCAGAGGCACCTGAACCCCTATCCGACCGGGCACAGCATCTGGTTTCCTTGGGAGAATCAGGGAAGGAGGGAGCAGAAAGCCAACGCAAAAGAGGTGAGAGGGGAGACTTCTAGGTTGGCTGGATGTCCATGGAGCATCGGAAGAAGGAAGCGGCCAAGGAGGCCCCACTACACCCAAGATCGTGCCCATCCTTCTGAGGCAGCTAAAAGAAAGAGTCTCATCCCATCTTATGTTCTGGTTTCCCTTGAGCCTCTCTGATGCTGAGATGCTCCAACCCCCCAAGACCTGTTGTTTGCCCTTACTCCACCATGGAGGAGGAGGAGAAGGAGGAGGAGGAGGAGGAGGAGGAGGAGGAGGAGGAGGAGGAGGAGGAGGAAGAGGAGGAGGAGGAGGAGGAGGAGGAGGAGGAGGAGGAGGAGGAGGAGGAGGTGATATGATGGTGATGTTGGAACCATGAGCTGGTGAGTGCTCCAACACTGGAGGCATTCAAGAGGAATGTGGACAACCACCTGGAAGGTAACCTTTGATTCGTATTCAAGAAGGGGGTTGGATTTGATGGCCTTGGAAGCCCCTCCCAACTTCACTCTTCTATTATGTGATGATGATGATTTGCAGATTGCACTTTGATCCACTTGTTTTACTTCTTTTCGTGAATACTGCCAGGACACTATATCATAGCGAATGCAGTTCAAGCCCACCAGCTGCTCTTTTCAAGGATGGGGAGACCTTTCCCGTGCACACGTGCAGTTCCTAGATATTTATAGCAAATCCTGCCCATGGAAAAGACAGACCCATTAACCAAACCAACCATCTGTAAATTCAGCACACCGTCAACCAGGAAAGGTGCCAGAGTGACTTCCAGCACTCTGCTTTGCTTCTATTTATTAGTTGAAATTTTTTAATTATGGCAAATTGATTATGAACACCCCGCTAGGGAGCCTAACTAATTAGAAGTTCAACAAGGACAATGGATTGGGGGCTCTCAAACAGCTTCCGTCAGGAGATTTGAATACGTCAAAGACTGAGTGAACTCTCTGTGCTGAAAGAGCCCAGAAAGTGTCTAGGCGTGCAGGGGAAGACACCCTTCAAAGAAGCAATGGTTATGTTCCCCAGAAAGGCGACTGAGAGGGATGCAGCCTGGGAAAATGGCAGAACTCCCATCCATTTTCTCCTCTTCAAAAGTCACACTTTGCTTCTGAGATGTACTTTTAATCTCCAAGATCTCCATTTCCATCCTTAGATTCATTGCTTAGATCTGGAAAGCCAGCAAGCTCGGGGGAGTCCTTGTAGGAGTCTGTGTAGACCACACAGAGGTGAGTTTGGGATCGAGGATGTGTCCTCAGTTCTAGGGGTGGGCTATTCATTTCGGAAGGCAAGGGTTATGAAACAACCTGTGCAAGCCCAGCTGGTGTTTGGAAGCCTCCAAAATGCAATCAGCCAATCCCTCACCTTGCTCTGCGTCCACACAGGGTTGAGCTCCAATCAGGACACAGCCTCCGATGTCATCGTTCCTTCTCCCTGGCACTGGCCAACCAGGAGCTGTGCAGGGAAATGCATCATCCCGCCTCCCTATCTGATTGGCCAGCACCAGGGAGAAGGAATAGCAATGACACCTCTGAGGCTTCTTCCTTGTTGGATTGGCTGATTGCATTTCAGAAGCTTGCAAACACCAGCTGGGTTTGTGCGGGATGTTTCAGAACCAGCAGCTTCCAAAACAAATAGCCCATCCCTACATTCTCACTTACCCAGCCTTGCACCCACACATGGTTTTGCTGCAAAAATGCTCCAGGCCCTGACCTCTCTCACACAACGGATGTTGATACCCATGAGCCCACCTTCTCCTCAAGGAATTTACTCATTCTATGAAACTGCGGAAAATCAGAATTGGGGTGGCAAACCTTTGTCTCTGCATGTCTTCCCAACTGGGGTGCTCCCAGTTCAGGGTCCCAGGTAGCTGAAGGGTCTTCACTTTTTCCTTCCAAATGACATTCAAAATATGGTGACTAGAGGATTTTTTTTTGCACCTACACATAGCCCGTTTTCACTCTCACCCTCTTGGCACTCACTGCATGGTCTCGATCACAGGAGGTGTTATAATCCATTTGTTGCTGCATATTTCATTCTTCACCCGTGCCCTCCAAATGCTATAGCTTGGCTTTACACCCTTTATTTTACTTTAACTTCCTCTTCTATCACATCCATTCTTCCGTTCCTGTTTTCATAGCTGCCCCTACTGGCTTTGTATCATTCCCCCAGTGCCTTCATCTAAGTCAATGACACAAACATTGAAGAGTACCGTTCTTAAGATGTTGCACCCTTCCCCAATATTATGCCTATAAACTCTCTATGGGGTGTGATTTGATCAGCTTTACACACCACTGGGAATATACAAGGTGATACTATATCTCAACCTCATGCCTGTCGAGCAACTGGAGATTTTGTCAAACACTTGGTTGAAATCAAGATAAATTACATCCACAGCATTCCCACAGTCCACGAAGCCACTAAACCAATAATACAAAAGTGAGATTAAATTAGTTTGGCAGAAATTATTCTTCAGAAATCCTTGCTTGCATTTACTGGACACTGTGTGGTTCGAGACGCTTGCACACAGACTCCTTCATCAATTGTTCTATATTTTAAAAGGATTAAAGTCAGTGCCTTAGGGAGCTGGGAATGTTTAGCCTCTCTAAAAGAAGGCTGAGGGGGAATATGATAGCTATGTTTAAATATTTGAAAGAATGTCATATTGAAGAGAGTCTGTCACTTTCTAGAATCTTCTTTCTCTGCTATGCATTCGTTCTGCAGCCTAAAGGCCTCCAAAACTGGAGAGCAGCCTACCAAGTCATTAGCAAATTCACTAGTCATATTGCATATTCAAGAGGACTGTACAGTGTTTTTCCTGGGGGATGCGGGAGGCGCTGCGGGTTAAACCGCTGAGCTGCTGGTCTTGTTGATCGAAAGGTCAGCAGTTCAAAAGCCACGTGATGGGATGAGCTCCCGTTGCTTGTCCCAGTTCTTGTCAACCTAGCCGTTTGAAAAACGCAAGTAGACAAAGAAATACCACTTTGGTGGGAGGGTAATGGCGCTCCGTATGCTCATGCATTTAGTCAAAGCAGACACATGACGGTGGAAATAAATCTACAGAACAACGCCGGCTCTTTGGCTTACAAATGGAGATGTGCACCACCTCCTAGAGTTGGAAGTGACTGGATTTGACTGTCAGGGAGAACCTCTGTTTACCATCAGAGTTTAAAGGCTAAGGAGGAATTGAGCAGTTCCCTCTTTTGTTCCTAACAGAGGGTCATCCCTGTGAGGGTGGCGGGATGGAGAGAAGGGCCTCTCCTGGTGACCTTAACACCCAAGTAAGTTCATACAATGAGATTCAATCTTTGAGGTAGCTAGCACCCAGGCCGTACAGTGCTTTGTAGGTCCAAGTCAGCACCTTGAATTGTGCATGATAGCTGATGGGCCGCCAGTGGAGCTGCTTTCATAGGGGTGTAATGTGATCTCTGTACCCCGCCCCAGTCAGCAATCTGGCTCCTGCATTTTGGACCCGTTGAAGTTCCCTACCCTACCCTGAAGCCCACGGCAACCAAAACCACATCACCCGAGGACCAGGGAGGTAAGTGTGTCCACCCGTGGTACCTGTAGAGCTTGTGAGAGGTAGGGTGGAGGGTGTTCGAACCTCCTCCTCTCAAGCTTATCTTCTCTCACATGGTGTGGTGCTGTTTCTGCTGTCCACCTGTGACCGTTGGCCAGGCTAGCAGCAACCTGAAACCCCAGGCTTACTTTTAATTGCCTATTTTTCCTGCACCCAAGTGTGTGTGTGTGTGTGTGTGTGTGTGTGTGTGTGTGTGTGTGTGTGTGTGTGTGTGTGTGTGTGTGTGTGTGTGTGATATCTGTAGTTTTAATTAGGTTATCTCTTGGGGACATCAGCAGAAGAACGGAGAAAGCTTTCCCTAAGGGCGGGTGTATGTATGTGTTTGTGGGGGAGAGTGTGAAGCTGGCAGTTGGGTCCCCTGGTAGAAGAGATGACGCAGCGCAAAAGAAGAAAGTGCTTTTTTCTACCCAGATATGATTGGGTGTGTGTGTGTCTCTTGTAAAGTGATTGGAGGAAAAATGGCACACCCAAAGAAGTCCAGTGGGAGAAAACTCAAAGCATCTGGTGGCGGTGGAGAGACATATCAAGGAAGGCTCAAAGGTCAGCCAAGGGAAAATAAAACACAGAAACTAGGGCCGCGGTCTCACCAGTGTCTTCTGCGCATTTTTGCTATGACAAACTGCGCAGTAAAAGATTGCATCCTAACCGTGAAGGGAAGTAATTTGGTGCCCCGACCAACCACGCCTCTGGAAGCGCACTTTCACCGAAGTTTTTTAAACCACCGCTAGGGGTTGGTTTAAAAAACTTCCCTTAAAGATGTGCAGTCCTTCGCTACTCTAGCGAGGTGTGACCCCAGAAAATACGCAGTAATGAGCTTCGTACCCTTTTTCCCTGCCACTTCCTGCGATGGAGACTTAGAAAAACGACCCAGCAAAAAGGGAAATGATGCACAGTAAGCAAGTAGAGACAGGCACAAAGCAGTAAAATACTAACCCTGGGCCTTTTTACACGACCCCTAAGATCCGCTGGCCACTTAAATTCGGACCAGAGATCTTAGGGGTTCGTCGCTCTGCCTGTGTCCCCACCCCCTCCGCACTTCCTGGCTGCTGGGTGCGTGAGGGGAGGGAGAAAAAGAGAAAGAAAAGCATGCCGCTCACCTCGTTCTGCCTCTCGTCTCTGTAAAAGTAGCTCTGAAAGGGGCGGGAGCCAAAAAACAACAGACAGAAGCAAGGAGAGCCCCGCACTCACTATCGTTACACCGGATCAAATAATTTTCACCTCCAAAGAGCAGGTACCTGAAAGGTGCGCTGGGACTCGCTAAAGTGGGCGGGGTCACACTTAATTTCCTGTTAACTCCGGAGCTGGTGGGTAAACATTTTTAAGCTCCAGAGCTGGGAGCCATTTGCCCCGGAGATTAGGGGTCATGTATAAACACCCCCTGTCAACAGGACACTAACTGCACATCAAACACCACGTGGCCGCCCCCCAAAAACTATACATCAAATTAAGACGTGCAGAAAACTTTAGTGAGACCACGGCCTTAGACTGGCATTTCCTTGGGGCCAAAGTTCATCTCAACAAGAGTCAGCAATGGTCTGTAAAAGAGGGAGCTTTGCAAAGCTTGCAAATTTCTGAAAGTTTAATGGGGGGAAAAAGAGGGAGCCTTTGCAAAGCTTGCTCCTTCCAAACCTCACACACACACACACACACACACACACACACACACACACACACACACACAGTGGCATGCCGCTCACGGCTGAGGGAGGGGAAAGGGAGGGCTGTTTTCAGTGCCGAGTTTTTGTTGAAAATACTCTTTGTGCTGCAGAAGAACGGAGAATGAACCCGAATCATCGTCGTTGCCGGCAGTTCAGCCAGTCAGCGCACGTGGGTGGGCGCGTGTGGGTGGATAGGGAGATGATGAGTTAGGGATGCCAGCGTCTTCTCGCGCTCAGCATTCCCACGGACCCCTCTGGAGACCGTTTAATTATTAAGCGCGCCGTGGGGGGAAGGAACAGGCCTCTCTAAGAGCTCTTGGTCATTATATCTCCTTATTCTCCCACAAAGCATTTTCTCTTCTCAGCAGAGATGACAAACACACCGCCGAGCCATCTCGTCTCTAAAAATACGCTGGCGAGTATTCAAGGGTGACGGGGACGATGATTATTTTACTTTACTTTTCGCCAACTTTTGTTTTGCTTTTGTTTTAATGGCAAAACTGGTTCGGCGTAGCAGAAAGTAAAACTTTAAAGCAGAGGAGGAGAGACCATCAAAACAAAGACCAAGCAGCATTTTCGTCTCAGAACTTCATTTTACGAAATGGATCAACATGTTTGGAGTCTTGAGGACAATTTATTTTTTGAGATCAAATTGTATTTTTTTTGTATTTTTCTTTCTCCCCGAAGTCTGCTTCTTAAGAGCAGTTCATTCCCGGGGCCAAAAACAGATGGATGAACTCAACTGATAAGGAGCCTTCTACCTGCAACCAACACAACTTTTGAAAGATTCCACCTCAAACTAGGCACACAGACTGTGCCCTCAAAAACACCAAAGGCCATCCCAGAGGCAAGGGGGATGCCCACACTCTCCCTGCTGACGAGGAGGAGCTCAACAACCATCACAACACCACCACAGATGAACCCTAGCTCCGATCTGCTCAACTATCACAACAATATTTCTGCACAGTAGAAAGACCACCCTACACATGGTGGCTTCCAGGAAACCCACAAGTGGTCAAGGACCATCTGGACTCTTCCCCATCTCTCACACGGAGTCCAGAGTCCAGCTACGCACATAAGTGGGGAGCCGATGGCATGCCAAGTCTGCGGAGACAGGAACGACAATGACAAACCAAAGAGAACCATTGTGGAGAGAACAGGATGCTGAAAACGTCTTGGTAGGACCTCCCAAATGGGATGACAGAGAGAAGATCCTGGACCATTTAACTCCCAAATGCCACAACTAACAGCCACTGATGACGGCGAAGTTCTGGGGCCTTCCATGCATCCACCTGGGAAGATGGAGGATCCAAGATGTGCCAAGGCATGTCACCCGCAGCCACGAGAGCATCTCTTACCTCCACCCCTTGCACCTTCAGCTTCATGTGGTCTTCTCGGGTGGTTTTCCCATCTTTCCGCTTTTTCCAACAATATCCATCTTTCCTGTATTTCACCTTCTTCCTGTTGTAGAGGATCATAGAGCCATTCTGAGGCCTGGAGAGGGGAGGAAGAAGAGAAAGCTCAGCAACACCAAGAAAGGAGAAACAGCAAAGGAGCCCCCGTGGAGGTGGGATCCCAAACACAACTGTCAAAACACGCACACAGAAAACCCTCCACAACTTGAACAGCGGAAACCTGTGTTTAATTGATTATCCTTGTGGGGAGAGAAGCAGCCTCCAATGCATCACCTTTCCCTCTCCCTGGCACTGACCAATCAGATAGGGAGATGGGATGATGCATGTCTTTGCACAGCTCCTGATTGGCCAGTACCAGGGAGATGGAAAGATGACGCATCGGAGGCTGCTTCCTGGTTGGAATTTTGCCCAGTGCAAGGTACAACAAGGTAAGACAGTGGTTGATTTTGTTTGAGAGGGTGAGACTGGGTTCCGAACTTTGCAGGCATGTTTTGTTTCAGAACCAGTCCCCTTCTGAAATGAGCTGCCCATCTCTACTAGTCATCCAAGTAGCTTCATACAATCTAAGGCAAGTTGGTGTGAGGTCTCTAAGGTGAGTAGCAAACATTTCAATCTCACAAGAAAAGGAGTCCATTGGCCATGACCCAGCTTCTGGATAACCTCACCTGGATTACTTAGAATCTTCACAGACATTTTGAGAGAGAGAGAGAGAGAGAGAGAGAGAGAGAGAGAGCAAAGCTTCCCTAGTATCCAGCCTGGTCTGTGCTCAAGCTTTCTTTCAACCTTGCAAACACCAGCATCATTTTCTCTGGGTGGGAGATGCAGGGCCCTCGATCCCAAAGAAAACTCCCTGTGCCAGTTGTATGGCAGGATAGAGCCCGGAATCACTCTTGGATCAGCACAGCCAGAGACGAGAAACCTGGCTGAGTCAAGCCACATCCCTGTTGTGAAGAACTGATGTGCCGTACAGGCAGAGGAGGGGTGTGATAGTTGCCCGATGGGTATGTGGGGGGGCATTGAGTGTGTTTGGGTGCCTTTCGTATTCCATCTCCCATGTGCAGATAAAAGATAGGCTTGGAATGAGCAACAGGATAAGGCTGCAGCCCTAACCAGGAATGAAAAGGACTCTGTCGTGGCCCACGTCCACGCCGACGGCAGTTTTAGATCTGGAATCGCAAGCTCCTTGCTTGCTCACAATCTGTCCAACCCTCCCCCCCAAAAAAATATTGTTTTGGGGTTTTGTTGGGTTTTCCTGTCCAGCAACCCTTCTTGGAAAGGGTCTGTTGCCATCCTTCGCCCCCCCCCCCAAAAGCTGTCACTTGTCCATTCATGATACGGCTGCATTTCTTCCATCTCCTCCCTCTCCCTCTAACCCCCCCCCCCCAATCCCAGTGCTTCACCAGATGGCAAATGGATAGAACTGGGACATGCCGGTCTTGAGCTGCATCAGGAAAGGAACACAGAAATAAAAAAGAGAGAGAGAACCAAATTCCCCGAGAAAAGCCCATGTATCATGTTCAGAGAGCAGCCGTGGAGATGGTTGCAAAGAAATTTATAGAAGTACATTAGTCACAGTAATTTGGCTCCGGAACACCAAGAACAGAAAGAAATACAACAACATTAGCAATGGTTGCAGCAATAAACAACTTTTTTTGGGGGGGTGAAGCCGGAGTTGGCTTCATTTGAGCACGTAAATCTCCAGAAGTTGTGGAAAGTGAAACAAAAAAGCTGAGGGTGAACGGAAGGCCAGAACACAAAGACACAGAGAGAGAAAGATACACACACATACTTCTCTTAGCCCTGGGTGCTCAGAAATGAGCACACACATACTTCTCTTAGCCTCCCCCCCCCTCTCTCTGTGGAACTGTCTAGCAAGCATGTCCAAACTTAGGCTCGCGGGACAAATGCAGCCCGTTTTCAAATTTTGAGTGGCCCACAGCTGCTTCTCCCCACCGGCTCAGCGTGTCATGCATCCCCCCAGCTGGCCCCTCCCTGTAACGGATGGAGACATCATCTTGCACATTTATGATTTGCCTGCCCTCCCTGCCTCCATCCTTCTCCCCAGCCACCTGCCCAGCCTACCCGCCCCCAGCTCCATTGCTGCAGCATCCTCTCCATCTCCTTGCATGTCCTAGAGACTTGTCCAAAGTCTGGCCCGGGGCCCAAATGCAGCTGAATGGTTGGCCCCCACACATTTTCACCTGGACAAATTTGGCCCTCCTTGCAAAAAGGTTGGACACCCCTGGTCTAGAGGCACCCTTGCCCATCCTCCGTCCAAACGCTACAGCAGCTCTTCGACAAACAGGTTCTGCAGGATTCCAGCATTCTCTTCCAAAAACCTACTTGGCCTGTATCATGCTTAGTGAGGGATTCTGACCCTTTAAACCTGGGAGTTCTCTGGCTGCTGGTGGTCATCTTTTATTTCCCAAGGAGCTTTTGAGAGGAGCTGCTTATATTTTACTGTTTCCAACTCGTGGTTTGGTTTTGTTGTCCTTCTGCCTTAAGATGTTTACTGGCTTTTTCAGACCGGCTTCCTGAACTTGATCTTCATTTGATCTCAACAGCAGCAACACTTTTAAGCCTTCCATGCTGGTCTCAGTGCATCCCAGAAATGTGCCCTCAAGCAAGTGACAAGGTGGTATACCCTGAACAACAACAATAACAATCTCAGAAGTCCCAAGCTGGAAGGGGCCTTACAGATCCTCAAATTCAGTCCCGGTTAAGATGGCCCAGCGGGGAATCGAACTTTCAACCTCTGGTTTCGCAGCCAAAGACCTAAACCACTGAGCTATTCCAATGTTCTTGGCCAACAGAGGGACCTGAGCATCTGGCCATGAAGTTGTCCAGAGGTTTGCACTGAGGTGTGTGTGTGTGTGTGTTATGGCCTTTTAGAAGACCGCTTGGTTCCTCTGGGACTACAGCTCCCATAATGTCTTTCCCAGGAAAGCCAATGCGATTCTTGCTTTCATCAACAGAACCATAGTGTCTAGATCAAGGGAAGTGATAGTACCACTCTATTCTGCTCTGGTCAGACCCCACCTGGAGTACTGTGTCCAGTTCTGTGCACCTCAGTTTAAAAAGGATGTTGACAACCTCGAGCGGGTGCAGAGGAGGGCGACCAGGATGGCTGAAGGTCTGGAAGAAATGTATTATGAGGAGTGCCTTAGGGAGCTGGGAATGTTTAGCCTCTCTAAAAGAAGGCTGAGGGGGAATATTTGAAAGGATGTCATATTGAAGAGGGAACAGGTTTGTTTTCCATGGCTTCAGATACTAGGACTCAGAGCAATTGTTTCAAACTATAGGAAAAGAGATTCCATTTGAACACTAGGAAGAACTTCATGACAGTTAGAGCATCCAGGCCAGATGCCAACACCACATCCTGTGGCAGGGAGTTCCACAGACTAACAATGCCCTGGGTGAAAAAAATAGTTTCTTTTGTCTGTTCTTACTCTCTCAGCCTTCAATTTGAGTGTATGTCCCCTAGTTCTGGTGTTTTGTGAGAGGGAGAAGAGCTTCCCTCTATCCACTTTACTCATGCCCTGCATTATTTTTTATGTCTCAATCATATACCCCCTCAGGTGCCTTTTTTCCAGACTAAAGAGCCCCAAATGTTTTAGCCTTTCCTCATAAGGGAGGTGCCCCAGCCCAGTAATCATTTTAGTCGGTCTCTTCTGCACATTTTCCACTGCCAGAAGGTTAGAGCTGTCTGGCAGTGGAAGATGCTGCCCCAAAGGAGGGTGGTGGAGTCTCCTTCTTTGGATGTTTTTAAGCAGAGGCTGGATGGCCATCTGTCGGAAGTACTGTGATGGGGTTCCTGCATGGCAGGGGGTTGGACTGAATGGCCCTTGAGGTTTCTTCCAACTCTAGGATTCTATGATTCTATGAATCCTGGCCAACAGGCTAGGCTGGGTAAAACTGCCAGGTTTGGTCATCATAGAATCATAGAATAGTGAAGGGGCCTGTAAGGCCATCAAGTCTAACACTCCTGCTCCAAGCAGGGATACAAATGAAAGGGAGTCTATCTACCAGGTGGTTGTCCAAAATTCTCTTCAATGCCTGCCCTGTTGGAGCACTCAACAACTCTCGAGGTCATTGGTTCCATTGTTGTACTGTTCTAACAGTTGAGATGTTTTTTCCTGATATTCAGCCAAAAGCTGGAGAGTTCTCTTAACCTGAGCACATTGTTGTGCTTCCTACACTCTGGGATGATCAAGAACAGATCTAAAAATACCTGGAGGGGCATCTTTTCCCATGCTTGCACTAACACACCTGTTCTTTCAAACCCTATTTCTCAGGGTGCAAATCTGGCTGAAAAAGTGAACAATCTGTCTGTGGAACCAGCACCGCCCCATAACCTGCAAGGCACAGAGAAGCCCCTTCTCTGCTTCTAATGACAGGCCCAACTCATCATGCCAAGTATTGGTGGATTTAACATCTGAGAGCAATATATCCATCCTATCCTTTGCTTTTGGACTCTTAAATTTTGGACTTTCAAGTTTTTCACATTGGTACAAACCTCACGAAGTGGAGTTTAATCTGTGAAAACTCATTTATTGTGTGATTTTTTAGTGGTCTATAAAGGTAATCCCATATTTTTGTGTTTGCATTTTATTTTGCTTAGACCGCATGGTTGCTGATTATTTCAAAGGCCCGGCCTATGGCGTTTGATCTTCAGGCTCTAGCTACTTGCCTCCACAAACCCAATGGTTTCAAATTACTGTACAGGAAAAGAGATTCCAATTGAACATTAGGAAGAACTTGAACATATGAACATAAGAACATAAGAAGAGCCATGCTGGATCAGACCAAAGGCCCATCTAGTCCAGCTTCCTGTATCTCACAGTCGCCCCACCAGATGTGTCTGGGAGTGCACAAGACTAGATCTCTGTCTCCTGATACCACTCCCCTACATCTGGCCCTTGAAGTACCCCAGTTTTAAGCCTGGAGATTACATATCTCCATCATGGTTTGTCACCTGTGATGGACTTCTCCTCCAGGAATCTGTCCAATCCCCTTTTAAAGGCATCCAGGCCAGATGCCAACACCACATCCTGTGGCAGGGAGTTCCACAGACTAACAATGCCCTGGGTGAAAAAAAATAGTTTCTTTTGTCTGTTCTTACTCTCTCAGCCTTCAATTTGAGTGTATGTCCCCTAGTTCTGGTGTTTTGTGAGAGGGAGAAGAGCTTCCCTCTATCCACTTTACTCATGCCCTGCATTATTTTTTACGTCTCAATCATATACCCCCTCAGGTGCCTTTTTTCCAGACTAAAGAGCCCCAAATGTTTTAGCCTTTCCTCATAAGGGAGGTGCCCCAGCCCAGTAATCATTTTAGTCGGTCTCTTCTGCACATTTTCCACTGCCAGAAGGTTAGAGCTGTCTGGCAGTGGAAGAAGCTGTCCCAAAGGAGGGTGGTGGAGTCTCCTTCTTTGGATGTTTTTAAGCAGAGGCTGGATGGCCATCTGTCGGAAGTACTGTGATGGGGGTTCCTGCATGGCAGGGGGCTGGACTGGATGGCCCTTGAGGTCTCTTCCAACTCTACGATTCTACAATTCTGTCAATCTATGGGACTATGAATCTATGGCACAAAGGCTTGGAGGGATTTGTATCAACCCACAGTGACAAATGGATCTCATAGCAAGGAAAGGTGTCCCTGAAATTAAGCGTCAAAAGCAACAGAAGCGACCCAAGCATAGAAGTATGATTAAACAAAACAACCCCCCCCTTGTGATGTTTCCTTTCTCCTGTTTGATTTGTGCAACTCCCATAAAGCTACTCATGGGCGGCTCTAAAAATATATAGGTGTGCTCCAGTTCTAAATTATATGGCCAAGGGATCCTGTCCAAGGCGTTGCCCCTTTAAGGAGAAAAGCCTGGGGCAGAACAAAGCAAGAGGAGGAGATGTGGATGCAAAATCTGAGATAAAGGGGGGATATGATAGCTATGTTTAAATATTGGAAAGGATGTCATATTGAAGAGGGAACAGGTTTGTTTTCCATGGCTTCAGAGACTAGGACTTGGGGCAATGGTTTCAAACTACAGGAAAGAGGTTCCATTTGAACATTAGGAAGAACTTCATGACAGTTAGAGCTATTCGGCAGTGGAATATGCTGCCGCGGAGGGTGGTGGAGTCTCCTTCTTTGGAGGTTTTTAAGCGGAGGCTGGATGGCCATCTGTCGGAAATATTGTGATGGGGTTCCTGAATGGCTGGGGGTTGGACTAGATGGCCTTTGAGGTCTCTTCCAACTCTAGGATTCTAGATGAGTAACTTTGTGCTTGGGGAAGCTTTCCTTGAGCCCGTGCACCTGCAGGAACCAAACCAATCGATATTTCCCAAAAGAAAACAGAGATCAGCCATGAAAAGGCAGAAGCCCCCCCCCCTCCTGATCTCCCCATTGCAGGATCTGCTCCGTCTCTCCTTGGAAGAGCAGCTTGGCTTGCATGGCGTATCAACCTCTTCTCGGACCACAGCTGACAAGGCCGGGAGGCTTCTCTGCCGAAGGAGCCTTGATGGACAGTTGCCGGGTCCTTCCTGAGTAATTATCAATCCTATGGAAGAATCTGTTCTTGGCATACGACAGGGGCTGCTCTCTGGCGAAACCGGAGGCCCGTGTTGCGCCCTCCTGCCTGTCTCGTTTTATTTTGCTTTATTTTTGCAAGAGAGCTGATTCCAGATAGGGATCTGACCTCCAAATTCAGTCAACAGCCCTGTCTGGCCAGGGGGAAAAAAGCATTCTGTTCTTAGATTGCATCGTTAGAAACGAGGGTCAAATTTAACCTATATGAATTCTTCCTATGGGTTTCTGTCTATCTGGAAGATAGAGGGTGGGGAAAGAGAGAGAGAGAGAGAGAGAGAGAGAGAAGGGGAGAAGAGGAAAAGGGGAGAAAGGGAGGGATGAAGGGAGGCCGAGAGAGAAAAGACGCAAAGAGCTGGTTGAGGGAAAAAATAATACATCCTTCTGCTGTGCTTATCACTCCCAAACACAAACAGGGTGAGGGGTAATAAATTGATGGCTGAGGCAAGGCTAGAGAGATCAAGATAGAAGAACTTCACCCGAAAAAATATATATAACGCTCTGTTGCGACATTACATTGCACAAAATAATACCCCAAACCAATCACACCGAAAGATTGGGCCTCTAGATTTTCTGGTAGGGGTTTTTCTCACTTTTCTCTCTCTCCGTCTGATTTATATCCGTCAGGTTCACAGAGGGAAATATTTCCAGCCCTCTGCTTTTGGCCTCAACGGTGACTTCTGTCGGAAGCCAAAGCCAGCCCTGCCGTGGGTTCTGAACCAAGGAGGATCTGTTTGGCTCAAAGAATCATAGAATGATAGAGTTGGAAGAGACCTCAAGGGCCATCTAGTCCAACCCCCTGCCATGCAGGAACCCCATCACAATATTTCTGACAGATGGCCATCCAGCCTCTGCTTAAAAACCTCCAAAGAAGGAGACTCCACCACCCTCCTTTGGGGCAGCATATTATTCCACTGCCGAACAGCTCTAACTGTCATGAAGTTCTTCCTAATGTTCAAATGGAATCTCTTTTCCTGTAGTCTTCTGCCTCAGACAGAGGGCTGGCGGTCTCAGGTATACTGTTTTTGAAGACAGAGGCTCCGTTGGGTGACCCGTCGTGCTACATTGCACACGGGTGTATCATGGGAGCAAGACCATTCCTTTGGAGATTCAGAGGACTCACAACCTTCTGCTTCTCATTCTGTGCATTATTTTGTGTCTTTATTATCACACACACACACACACACACACACACACACAGAGAGAGAGAGAGAGAGAGAGAGAGAGAGAGAGAGAGAGAGAGAGAGAGAGAGAGAGAGAGAGACTTCCTCCCACAGATGGCCTGCATCGCTCCCTTCCACCTCCCCGGTTTCGTCTTACGACGACAAGTGCTACCTTATGGACTGAGACTGGCCAGCTGGCTGGCTGAAGGCCAACCACTGTGTCCCACACCCAAGTGGAGAGTTGAGTCTTAGATTCCCACAGCTCCTGGCCAGCTCTCAAACCGTTAATCACTAGCTCTATGGATAAAGAAATCCACAAAAGGCACTGTTGGATTTCAGCCTAGAGATGAAGTTTACACTAGAGGTGGGCAGGAAATGAAAAATGAAACGCTGTTTCATCGTTTCCCTATCTAACGAAATGGTAGGACGTGTTTTGTTACAAAACTAAACGAAATGCCATTTTCCCCCTTTAGGAATGAAACGGTTGGTCCTAGAGGTACCAAAATTACAGGGGAGCTTCCTCAAGCTCTTCCCTGTAAGCCCCCCAAATTTGGAGAGGTTTGGGGTTAAGGGTGCTGAGTTATTAAACTCCAAACGGGGCAGGTTGGGGGGTGGGATTAGGGTTAGGGTTAGGGAAAGGAGAAAATTGTTCTAATTGAGTTGGGAAGCCGCTAATCGGTGGTAGGGGAATGCATTTATTTATTTATTTATTTATTTATTTATTTATTTATTTATTTATTTATCCCTTCCCCTAGGTCAGGCATGTCCAAACTTCGGCCCTCCTGATGTTTTGGACCACAACTCCCAGAATTCCAAACCTGTATTTCCAATGGCAAATGATGGTGGGAGTTGTGGTCCAAAACATCTGGAGGGCTGAAGTTTGGACATGCCTGCCCTAGGTCTTCTCTTCTCCTGAAACCCAAAGAGCTCGGGTGGCTTCCTCGCTCACTTGCAGGTGCCAGAGAGAAATGGTACACATCATCAGGCCATTGTTGCTCTTGAATTATTAACTTGTTTATCATTGAATATTAAATGCTCTTTCTCCCTAGCGTACAGTTAATAAAAAGGGAGGAGGGGGCCCCTAAGAACTCTCTTCCCCCACCCCACCCCACCCCAACCTGGCCTGAAATGGCTCATTAATCACCTTGAAAGAGGGCCAAGAAAGAGTCCAGCTTTGCGTTACAAGATCACGGATAGAGGACATTCATCAAGCCCAAATCCAAAAAGGGAAGGAGGCAAAGCAAGCAATTTAATTTTGTCCCTTCAGGGGCAGAGCAGAAGGACGCGAGAGGAAGGTGGACGGTAGGCAAACAATGAGCCCGCAGTGCGTTATCGGAAGCAGAAATTATCTCCGATTATTGGCCTCCGGCCCCTCCAAAGGAGTCCATGGGGCACATGGTCCATTAGCCTTAAATATGGGAGGGAGGGATACAGAAATCTCATTCTGGGTGAGGGGAGAGTTTGGCTTGAGGTAGGAGCTCACCTTGAAAGGACGGAGACATGACCTCCCTTGCCTGACCCAATATTAGGAGGTGGTGAATAAAAGCAAAGGGTGCTGTTTATATACCATTTCATGGCACTTACAGCACTCTCTCTGGGCAGCTTCTGATTCAGTGATATAGGCTACAAATTGCCTCCCTTCCTCCATCAAGTTAGATACTCCGTTTACTGACCTAGGAAGGAGGGAAGGCGGCACGAACCTCAAGCCAGGGATTGAGCAGAGTCTGGGCTGCAGTACTGCAATTTACCCACTGTGCTATGAGCTTCCAAGAGGATGATGGAAAGCGGCTGGTGTCCCCACTGGTTCATCAAGAGGTTTTTTTCTTTTGGTCATCTGGAACATGGCTGGTAATGCCCACCCACCATATAGCACATCTAGGAGCCACTGGAGGGTCTGGATGCAAAGAGATCTTCCAAACCTGGCAAGAAGAGTTCAGCTTCTGTGGCCAGGTGGGGACGGGCACTAAAGCAAAGGTTTGCATGTGGAAATCTACCAACCTCCTGCAGGCAATGAGCTATGTGGGGAATCCCTGCCTCCCGCTTCCTTGCCATTTTAAGAGGCAGTCTTGGCCCTCTGCTCTGTGATACCTCCTTGTGCATCCTTCCCCCCATCAGCCATTTTGTCCTGAAAACCTTGAGACTTTCTCAAGAATCATAGAGTCATAGAATCATAGAGTTGGAAGATCCCTCAAGGACCATCCATTCCAACCCCCTGCCATTCAGGAATCCAAATATGTTCTCAGGACCCAACCAGTTCCCGGGGTCTCCTAAGGTCTGCTGGAGAGGTCTATCTGAAGACCCCCCTTCTCCTTCCTTTTCAGCACCAAACAGAGGGAGGAAGTGGGAAAAAAAGATCTCCCTCTTTTCCATGCTGAGCTCCTGCTGCTGGCTAGACAGGTCAGCAGTAGTGGTGGTGGTGGTGGTGGTGGGAAGCAGGGGAGATGCATGACAGGCAAGCATGATAGCGAGGACCTGTTTCATGGATCTCAGATTCTCCAGATGTCCTAAGCACCATGCAATGCAGTGGTTCCCAATGTGGGGGTTGGGACCCCTTTGGGGGTCGAACGACCATTTCACAGGGGTTGCCATGAGCCAGTGAAGAAAAAGGCATAAATGGCTTGGGTCTGGAGGAGGAGGGGGAGGAAGGGGAAAAAGAGTGAGTTACAGCTTGATAGGTTGGAGGGGATGTCAGTCAATGGCACCAGAAGCTGGGATTGGCTGAGGGTGCCTGTAGAGGGAAGTTCCCTATGGCCCCTGCCACAGTGGCCTGCCCAAGGGGGCTTGTGGCCTCTTCCAAGCAGGGCAAGGGGGTCACCACCACATGAGGAACTGTATTAAAGGGTCGCAGCATTAGGAAGGTTGAGAACCACTGATGTAATGGGTGGCCAGACCGTGCAGCACCTTGGACAGCTCCATGGGAGCTGTTTGCTGGGACACACACAGCTTGCGACTCAGCTGAAGCCTTCTACACGTCTGGGCTCTGATGATGATGATGATGATGATGATGATGATGATGATGATGATGATGATGATGATGATGATGATGATCTTAGAACTGCAGGGCTGGAAAGGGCCCTGACAAGGAGCCTCAGTGGGGAATCAAGCTCCCAACTTCTGGGTTCTGCAACCAGATGCCTCAACCTACGAGCATTCCAACAGTTCTTAATAACCATCATAGATCTGCAGAGCTGGAAGGGAACCCTGTGGATTGTTAAGCCCAGCCCCTCTCAAAGAGGGCCCGCAGGGAATTGGACCCCCCCCCCCAACCTCTCTCTCCGCAGCCAAAAGCCTAAACCCTTGAGCCATCCTCCAGGTCTTCCCCTAGACTCTTCAGAGCAGGTGCCCTGCCTCCAGGAATGGTGTGCTTCTAGGGAGATGGGGTGTTGTGGCCCTTCCAATGGGATTGATGGTGTTGGCCCGGGCTCACAAGCCTCATGGGTAGAAGTACAGTAGGACCCCATATCCACTGATTCATTAACCACTGATTTAGTTATCCATGGTTGGCAGAGGGAAAAAATTAAATCAATGATTCAGCAGCCACAAAGCAAGCTATTGTCACAAACATAAGCTGTAAAGCAAGCTACTGTCATAAAACAACAGCCATAAAGCAAGCTACTGTCACAAAACATCAGGTTTGGGGGGGGGTGTTGTTCTCTCTTATCTGTGGTTTTCATCATCCATGAGAAGGCCTGGAACCAATCCCCAGTGGATACCAGGGTCCTACTGTACTGGGATTCACAAGATGGGCTTCAGGGCATCTTTCCCCCCACCTAGACCTGGGCATGGGTGGGGGAGTTTCCCCTCTATTGCTACCCATAGCCCTCAAGCCTGTGTACCCAGCTGTTGCTTCTGCCTTCGGTCACAATGCCCAAGTTCTTTAGACCTGCTGGTGTTTTTTCCCATACAGAGCACTGGGCATTTCTAATGCAACCCAAGGCAAGCAGCCAAGCGCCTGCTAATCTCTAAAGACCGGGTATTTCTTATCAGGGACAAAACTCCAAAATCCAGATGTGGAAACACAAGGACCATGTGCCCTGGAGGATTATATGAAATCCTTCATTCCGGATTTCAGTCTGCTGGATCAGACTAGAGGTTTGTTTGGAACTGCCATGGAAGCCAAGGTTTGGGGGATAAAAACAGATTTTTTTTTCAACTACAGCTCCCATCATTCTTTAGCATGGGCCATACGGTCTGGAGCATCGGGAAATCAAAGTTCAAAATTACCCAAAGGTTTTCCCGTTTTTCTCACCTGGGCCAATTGGACCCCAAGAGAATGGGATAAACCAGAAGTCTAAGCTGCCCATCACTGCCCCGTTGTCCTGCCCCAGTGTCAGAGGTATCCTATCCCACTAACCCGGAGCCCCCGTCTGCTGCGTCATTAGAGCTATTACCCAACAAGCCGATATCCTTGTGTGTTCTGACTCTTTTCCGTATATAGCTTCTCCTACTAAGACGGCACCGAATATTTTAAGGGCAAGCATTAATAACTTTGAATTTCCTCTCTTTTTATGGCTGTGTGGCATTTAAAAACTGCTCGCTCGCCTGTTCTGGTGCCTTATTGGGGGCCTGGGGGAAGGACAGAAAGACCAATTTCAAAGCAGAAGAATTGTTTGTCCCAGGCGCGCGCCTATGTAATGCAAGATGTCTATCTCCTCATCTTCTATTTATCACAACTGTCCGCTGCACCAGGCACTGCAGAAAACGCCGCCTGTTCTATTCCGGAAATACTTAACTGTATATTGCTTTCCTGTAATTTTTTTTTTTTTTAGAAAACACACACACATACACAAATAGGCCTTTACACAGGAAAGGAGGAGATTTCGCTACCATCAAACTGGTCACCTCCGTTTCTATCGTGTCAGTGCAATGCAATTCAAAAAGAGATTGGGGTGGGCGGCAGGGGTGTTGAGGCAGGGGTGGGATCTTGGGAGAACATCTAAAGCCTATAAGACAGTGGTGTCCAAACTTTGGCCCTCCAGATGTTTTGGAAAACAACTCCCACACTCCTTTGTCATTGGCAACCTAGACTTGAAATTCTGGGAGTTGTGGTCCAAACCATTGGGAGGGCCAAAGTCTGGACACCCCTGTTGTACGATTTTAAAACACACACACACACACACACACACACACACACACACACACACACACACACCAGTCCCCCCTGTAGTGGAAAGAGGCTTTTTTGTATTTTGGGCCAAAAATAATATTGTTGTTCAGTGATTCTTATTATCATAATTTGGGCTTGGGGGGGTAGAGGTTTAGGGGTTCTGGGTAACATGTGGAGCCCAGAAAAGGGGGTCCATGCAGCACCATCTCTTGCCTCTTCTTGCTGTAAATGCACCGCAATATTAGAGGTGTCCTATCGGGCTCCCCTCCTTCCCTCCCCCAAATGCTCTCTCTTCCCTTCTTTCCATGCTTAACTTCTATAGGCAATAAAGTTATTTGCTTGCTTGCTTGCTTGTTTATAGCCTTGTGTCTATATCCCTCGCTGGAAAAGGCTTCAGGAATTAACCTCGAGGCAAAAGCCAGAGCCAGACTCCTGGAGGCAGTTCATGACTGTGTGCAGTCATGTTCTGGTAACTCCTGGGATGTAGCTAATCGTATCGGCTCTGCCATTCCATTAGACTATTCCAGCAACATGGAGATGGGGGGGGGGTTTTGCTGCTTGGGTAACAGTTTTAACCTCCATATTAATCTACCCAGGCCTTGTGCTCTGAAGAGGCCACTTCAGCTTTGCATGCAGTGTGGAAACAACACGGCTTCTATAGAGAGCACAATGCCATAGTCTCTCAAGGGTGAAGGATGCCTATACTATTTATTTATTTATTTATTTATTTATTTATTTATTTATTTATTTATTTTATCCCACCCATCTGGCCAGACAGCCACTCTGGTGGCTTACAACACTCACAATAACAACAAAGATAAAATAAACAACATACGAAAGTACAAATGAACACAAATAAATTAGGCATCATTAACAGCCCATTAATAACAAAGCAATAAAATCTAAAAATCTAAAATCTGTTATCGCAACAGCTACAACGTCGAAAACAGCGGCATAATAAAATATTTTAATGGGTTACAATAGCGGGCTGGAGTTAGATTAGCAGGTCGGCAGCAGAGACATTAGTGGCTTGTTCATTCCGCCAGCTCATCTCATGTGCTCTGGCTGGACAGAATCTGCCCTGGGCATTGGGCAAAACAAGGGGTTCCAGTCAACCTTCTACCTGAACCTTTTAAAGGGAGATGCCAAGGGCCACGTCTTGGTCTTTCTGGAGGCAAAGCAGGTTTTGAGGCTGGCGTGATAGCTTTTGTTGGTGATTTCTTTGGACATTCACTCCAGGATCTCCCCCACCCCTCCAGTGCAACCACTAGTCATGTTTCTAGAAGCGGTGGTGGCCAGTCAGATTGCTGCAAGGGCTACCTCCCCACAAGATAAACCTGGGACCTCTTCTGAGGAATCCAGTGGAGAGGATCAACTCAGAGGTGTCAGCAGTCAGGAAAGTCACCATCATGCAACAAAATCTTTGGTCGTTCATCCTCACGGGTGAGAATGGTGATTTGCCAAATCCTTATCCCCGTCTCAGATCAATTTGGTGCTTGGAGACACACACACACACACACACACACACACACACACACACACACACACACACACACAATTTCACATGTCTGCTCTCTCTCTCTCTCTCTCTCTCTCTGTATGTGTTTGCTTAGGTTTGCTTTAGCACAAATGGCCCTGTGTTTTGCGCAATAACCTTGCCCTGACTTTGTCTTCTGCACGTCAAATCAGGATTTGAGGGACACTTTGCTGAGGTGATTTTGCACAAAATACAAGGGTTTCGAGCAAACAAAAAAGAGACACCGTTGATGTCTTTTGCTGCCACAACCAGAGAGGGGGTGGAGACGCTATATTCTGAGGCCCCCTCGTTTGCTGAGGATGAAAACACCGGAGTGCCTTCATGAGGGACTTTGGGAGTCCTCGCCACACCCTCAGTGTATCAACACTGGTGTCTAAATCCATCCAGGACAGGGTAAACAGGACTGCAGCCTGCACACCACCTGGAAACCTGCTGAGAGATTTCTCACATAGCTAGGAAGAAGTTTTGGGATGCTAAATAACAGAGAGCACTCATCACCATCACAAATTAACGTTGTTTGTAAAAGATGGAAAGAAAGAATCCCCTTTACTTTGGCCACGTTCACCAGGGAAGCATCTGTCCAACCGCTGTGGAAAAGCCATCGAGGTCACAAGCAGTCTCTGATAAGCAGGTCCATAAATCAGACATTCCTTTGGTCCCCGTGACCATGATGGCCCCCTAATCACGTTACTGCAATGTTAATAAGGCTGTTTAATGCAACCCATTTCTTTCTAAATTGTCACATAAAAAAATTGGTAAATGTCAGGCATATAATTTAATCGGAAACGCTGTTTTACAGCCAAAGGAACTCAAGAGTCTGCCATAAATATTGCAAAGCTAACAGTGACTTCGGAGTTTTCTAGAACAAAGGAGCAAGGTCATCCAAAGCCCTGCTTTGAGGTTTTTCTTTTAAATCCACTCCCTTCTTTCTAAAGAAAACAATCCTTCCCTTCACAGTCCCTTTCTGGTGAAATCGATTTCCCTCCTCCGTTTTTTTTTTAGTGTTCTCCCGCCTCGTTATTTCAGAAAAGGAAGACTCAAAATGCTTCACACCCATCATGAGAGAAGCGGAAAAGTCGCTCAGAGAATGAGATGGGGCCAGCAGCCCGGGAAGCACCCACAGCAACTGTTCGGATAAAAACCCACCCATGTTTCTCAAATAGAGCCACGTTTGGTCACTGCAGGGAAAGAGCATTTCTGTGGATCCAGCCACTGACCCACCTCAAAAAGGAAGACACCGCTAGACATCTCTTGGGTGTGAGCTACAGAAAACAGGAAGGGTTAGGTTTTAGAAATAAGAACCGAGGTGCTGCCCAACAACTTTGTCCATCAGAACTTGTGGGCCCAGGTTTTATGGGCACATTTTTATCATCCCATAGATTGCCATATGCATTAATCTATTGGTGCAGTGACGCCAGTTACAATTCCCAACTGGGTATTTTGTTTTGCACTCTTAGGATAAGGATGACTATCCCCAGGTGGGCCAAAGTTTCATGGCTAATGGCCAAATACCATTTAAATGGGCATATCATATTATTTTATGTTTTGCCATGCCATATTTTGTTCTGCATTTTAATCGGGCATATACTCCTGGTCAGTATGAGTATTATTGCCTGTTTTATTGTATGCTTTATTTGATGACAAAAAAGGTCCTGACTTAGTGACTTTTATCATCCCAAACTCAAGAAACTTGGAAAAGGGAATCCAGGGGGAGGTGGATGCACAACAAAGCAAAAAATTATTGGGCTTATATGCCACCCTATAGCATTTAAAACACTCTCTGGGTGGTTTTACGTGTTAATTATGCAGGCTAAATGTTGACAAGCAGACCCTCCCCAGTGAGCTGCATACTCATTGTGCTGACCTCAGAAGGATGGAAAGCTGAGTGAACCTTGATTCGGCTCCCTGGGACCGACCACTGGGTTGTGAGCAGAGTTTTGGCTGCAGTACTGCCATTGAACCCCTGTACCGTGAGGTTCAGAAAGGCAAATCCTTTTAAGAGATGCCACTGGCTGTTTCCATACATGACCGAGCATCACATCACATCAGTTTCCTTTCTTTTTCTTCCTGCACAAGGCAGATGGGGCATCATCATAAGACCATAAGAACAGTTTTGCAGTTTGCCTGCCCTCCTTGTCTCTGTCCATCCTGCCAGCCACCTTCCCAGCCTATCCTCCCCTGGCTCCATTGCTGCAGCTACTCATTTTACTGACCTCGGAAGGATGGAAGGCTGAGTGAACCTTGAGCCAGCTACCTGGGATTGAACCCCAGGTCGTGAGCACAGTTTTACCTGCAGTACAGGCATTTAACCACTGCGCCATGAGGCTCATATGCCTCAGGGATACCCCTGACGTAACCCTACATGCTCAGATTTGTCTAGCTGGAATGTCTCTCAAGCTTCGAGGTGGAATTCTCCCTATCTCTCCCCTCTCTTATCCAAGGCAGGATCCAACCCTGCCCTGCTTTGCTTCTTAAACTAGCTGCAGTTGGTGTGTTTTAAGGGTGCAACACTTCATTCCCCTTCTTTTCCTCCACTCTCATCTCTGCAATGGGTTATCCCCGATCCACCGAGGGCCTCGGTCACACCTGACCCACAAGGCCTTCTTCTACAAAGTCCGCAGGGCCCGATCCAAACAAAGCAACGCACACACAATGCAGCCTTCCAAGAATTCCACCTGCAATTGCAACATGCAGCATCGTGGTTTCCCCCCAGCCCTGGCCCCACCATCCGTCACTATTCGGGGGAACCCGTCTGTTTGCTTTGCAAAATGACCTCTCACTTTTTAACTTTGAGCCAGGGTTGGTGTTTTGTGCTGCCTTTAGACTGGAGGGAGGGCTGTCTTGGTTTATGTCCAGGCTCTTGTAACAACAAACAAAGCAAGACAACTAGGTATTGCAAGGACAGCGCACAAATTCACTGAATCTGATGCCTGAGTGGTGGTCTTGGATTATTTTCATCTTACCTAAGAAGCTGAGTTATATGCCTGTGCCTCTCTCTCTCTCTCTCTCTCTCTCTCTCTCTCTCTCTCTCTCTCCCTCCCTCTCTCTTAAAGACTGTGCTCTTTTTCATTAGCACAGAGCTTGCACCAGGAGCCCGAAGGGAGCTTGAGTTATGTCTGCCTCCAGCTTTACCTGGGTTTGGGGGGGCTCCATAGATAATGAAATTAGGATTCTAGCAGTGCATTCCTCTGCTACTCATGCAGGGAGTGCTATAAATCCTGTGTGTGCACGCACACACACACACACACACCAAAATGTAAATATGCCACCCCTTCCCTGAGTCACCCATATTCAAACTCATCTGCATTTCAGGTGAAAGCTGGTGCACGCCTCTCTTGCATCTGCAATATTAAAGGGGATGGGGTGGGGGGAGTTCACTCCGAAAACTAACCGACGTGGCAATTTCGCTGCCGAACTTGCAGCCGTGGCAGTGACTAATCCCGTCAAGGACACCTTAATTGGAGGCCTTCTGGACCTGTGCAGCTCAGCAGTGGGTCACGGAGCATAATCCTCGTCTCCTTCTACTAGCAGGCGAGGGGGCTGCATCAAGTCGACGCCGGGCCAAGGAGGAGGCCTTGTGGTAGAGGCTGGTGTCCTTTCCCAGCCCTGAGAGATCAGGCAGGCACCTGGAACAGTGGAGCCTAAGGGGTGGAGGGGTCTCAGATGCACGTCTGTGGTTTTGATAAGCCTTTTCTCAGTGGAAAAGGTGTTCTCCCATCAGGGAACGGCAGACCAGATTCGGGAGGGGGAAAGAGCAAATGGATTGGATAGGAACGGCAGCATCTATAAGGGCCGCACTAGACTTCACAGTAGATCAGTTGTCCATTCAGCTTGCAAAACTCATCTAAACCAGAGGTTCCAACCTTGCATCCTTGGAGGTCCTTGGACGGTAACTTCCAGAAATCCTCACCAGCACAGCTAGCGATGAAGGCTTCTGGGTTTTTTTTTTAGTCCAGGAACATTTGAGGACCATCCATGGTGGCCCATGGAGTCAAAGCCAAGCAAGAGTCTTGCCACACCTAAAACAACACTGAGTTCTATTTGGTGTCAGCCTTTTGTGAACTGCAATGCACTTCCTTAGCCATATACCACTTTTCTCAGCAGGATGGAGCTTGGGAGAAGCCCTCATGAACTAAAAGCTGCATCTTCCCTAGGGGAGGGACATGTTGGCTATAGGTTCTCCCTTCCTCTCTATCTCTGGTTCTCCAGCTTCCAGCTCTGGCTTGGGGTACTTGGGCCACAAGGGTGGCTGATGGCCATGCTTCGGAAGACGCACGACAGAACTGATCATTACTACTAGGGATGGGCACCTTACAAAAAACCACATGCTGTTTCATTTTGTAAGGTTTCGGGACGTTACAAAATGAAACATTATAACATAAGAACATAAGTTAACAGCCTTGCCGGAACAGGCCACAGCCCATCCAGGCCAGCGTTCTGTCTCACCCAGCGGCTCACCATTTGCTTCAGGGGATTCCGAGGCAGATGTCTTCACCTGCTTCCAATTCCTTGCAAAAGGCATCGAGAGATCTCCTGCCTCTCTCTCCAACCCAGAGGTTGTCCTTAGGCATCCACCATGATAGCCATGGAAACCCCTGTTCTCCATGAACTTGTCCAATCCTTTCTTAAAGCTGTCAAAGCTGACAGCTGTCACCACTTATTCTGGCAGGGAATTCCATAAACCAGTAATCCTCTGGGTGAAAAAAGTACTTCCTCTTATTTGTTTGTCATCAAACAAGTGTGTCATCACGAAACGAAACAAATGAAGTTTTCAGTTCAGAGAAATCAAACGGGGAAGCTGCCTCCAGATCTGCCTTCAGGCAAGGAGCTGTGAGCTGGTGGCTGTTTCCTGTTCAGTTCTCCCCCCACCACCACCCAGCGGGGGATTCATTTCCTTGTTGAATGAAACGAAACAGAGTGAGAAATGAAACGAAATGAAATTGTATGTTCCCGTTTCGTGCTCATCCCTAATTCCTACAGATATAAGCCAGCTTGCAGATCTCAAGTGCTTAACCAATTTCATTCAGCAACAAACATTCTGTGGACCTTTGCCCGCTTGCCAAAGCAGGCCAGAAGTGGCGGGGGTAGAGGCTGTGATTAATCCATTCGGGGGCTTGGCAACAGGTCCTAATTTGAGGAGCCTACTCTAGACCCACCAGCTCTCACTGGCACCCAACAGCATGGGCTAAGATCCAGGAAAATCTTTCCCAAAAGTTAGGCTTGATGGGATCCTGAAATTCTTTGCTAGCCTAACCTGATCTTCCCAAGGACAACACAATATACAGTGGACCCTCGTATAACAAGCAGTTTGTTTAACGTAAAATCTGCTTAAAGGAAGAAATTTCTGGAGATAGGCGGAAATTGCTTAACAGAATTGCCTATGGGGCGAATCTGTACAACAGAAAAATGGTCACAATGAGGGATTAACCCGTTTTCAATGCATTCCTATGGGAAATTTGTACAAAAGAAGATTTGCTTAACAGAATTTCAATTGGAATGAATTAATTCCTTTAGACAAAGTACCACTGTACTTCCAAATGCTTCCTCTTTTTTGAGAGAGAGAGAGAGAGAGAGAGAGAGAGAGAGAGAGAGAGTCCACGGGAAGCTTTTATTTCTGTGTCCTATGGTTAAAGCTCTCTCCCTGTTTTCCAAAAGCCTGATAACAGTATCAGATGTTGATAATTCAATCTTTGCCACTCAATTTGAAAAATCTCCCTGAAACAATTTTATGGGCTGCTCCGTATATGGAGCAATTGGAGTCCTCCGCATAGCGATGGAGGGACGGAGCGGAGAATATTAAAATTGCCATTCAGTAGAATGCAGACGAAATACTAAAAGTCGACTGATGAATAATTTCTGGTTCTAATGACATGCTATAGACTTAAATCTTGGTGCTAGACAAGAGAAAAGACAGTTACATCAACTTTTGTCCATTTAAATATAATTTTAAGGGAACGCGGAGCCGGCTCTTCATTGCGGGAAAACCTCCTGCAATTTCGTCTGCCCTCATTTCTCGCGCGCTCCGGTGGGGAACGCCGCTTGATTTATTGAAAATTAGTTCTTACAGCAAGTGAATGTTTTAAACTGTTTTCGCATAAATCACTCACATAACTGTGGGTACACCTAGGAAGAGAATGGTCTGTGTGATCTATATTTTCGAATATCACTACGGGGTTTCTCGGGACCTCTTTTGTGTTAACTGTCATTTTGAGTTATGGATCGTTGTCTCCATGGGGAGGGGAGCCATTAACTCAAGATTCCTTGATTTCCCATCTGAGAAGGGATAAGCCCACCCTAAAACCGTCTCTTGAATGCAGCTTATATTCTGTGTGTTTGGAAGACTTGGCGGTATTCTAAGCAGATAAACACACACATATATACAGTGGTACCTTTTTTAAAGGAATTAATGTGTTCCAAATGAAATTAGGTTAAGCAAATTTTCCTTTATACAAATTTCACATAGGAATGCATTGAAAACAGAGTACAGTGGTACCTTGTATAAAGGAATTAATTCATTCCAAATGAAATTATGTTAAGCATATTTTCCTTTATACAAATTCCCATAGGAATGCATTGAGAATGGAGTAATCCCATTTTATGTTGTACAGATTTTCCCCATAGGCAATTCTGTTAAGCAAATTTCCCCTATCTCTAGAATTTTGTATGTTGTACAGATTTTATGTTATACAAACCCTTTGTTATACAAGGGTCCCCTGTAATCCCTAATCGCGACCGTTTTTATGTTGTACGGATTCGCCCCATAGGCGATTCTGTTAAGCAAATTTCCCCTATCTCTGGAATTTTCTATGTTGTACTGATTTTATGTGATACAAGCCGTTTATATAGATAGACAGATAGATAGATAGATAGATAGATAGATAGATAGATAGATAGATAGATAGATAGATAGATAGATAGGAAGGAAGGAAGGAAGGAAGGAAGGAAGGGACTCAGGGATAGATAGATAGATAGATAGATAGATAGATAGATAGATAGATAGATAGATAGATAGATAGATAGATAGATAGATAGATAGATAGATTCCAGGAAAGGAAGGGCTTGAAAACGGAGAAAAAGAAGGCTTCTGGCAGGAGTGGAAAGAGCGAAGGTGGAAAAGAGAGACAACTTTAGAAAACAACTTGTCTACCCCATTTGTCCTGGAGAAAATGACAGCTAACATTTAATCCTTTCACGAAACAGTTCAGCTCCGAGCAAACAGTACAAAAGGTCAAGAAACATCCCAGAGTCTTTATCTGAGGTGAGGGAGCTTAAACGCCTCCCTCGTTCTTGGAAGGCAGAATGAGCCATCTCTTCCTCTCCCCCCTTTAAAAAAAAATCAATACCGTGAAGAAGAGCAAACATGAAGGACTAGATCTGATTTTCGTCCCCAGCAGAACAGACCCATGGAAAGGCATGGGACCGCTGTCTGTCAAAACTGTCTGTCCCACTGACTCCAATCCACCTGCTCCAGTTGGAACCAAAAAAGGGGGGGGGGAATTGATAAAGTTATCTGGAAAGGCTGTAAGTCGATGGAGGTAGGAGGGGAGAATCAATAACAAGAACAGAAATGTGAGAGCCGGGGGGAAGTTTCTGGAAAAAATGACAATGCTGAGTCTTGATTTGGCTTCTAGAGGCTTCTCATCATAAGAACATAAGAAGAGCCCTGCTGGATCAGGCCAAAGGCCCATCTAGTCCAGCTTCCTGTATCTCACAGTGGCCCCACCAGATGACGCTGGGAGCGCACGAGACTAGATCTCTGACTCCTGATCCCACTCCCCTGCATCTGGCCCTTAAAGTACCCTGGTTTTAAGCCTGGAGATGACACATCTCCATCATGGTTTATCGCCTGTGATGGACTTTTCCTCCAGGAGTCTGTCCAATCCCCTTTTGAAGGATTCCAGGCCAGATGCCATCACCACCTCCCCAGTTTTAAGCCTGCAGATGACACATACATCATGTGGTGTAGAAGACCAGCCTGGCAGGACCACAACCCCTATACTGCCTATACTGAAAAAACAGGCAGGCCATTGCTTGCATGGTCCATGTGTACATTGGCAATGACACCCTGGAAACGTAAGCTTGGCAATGCATATACAGTACGATGAATCCCATGGTGCAGCGTAATTGGAGATGATGTGCAAAGTCAACCATGCCTGAATAAGATTGGACTGCAAATACTACCGTGTCGCCAGATGCGGAATTTGCCTTTTATCGACCCTGCGAGGAGAACAGCTGGTGGGTGTCTGCAGCAGTAAAACCCAAGTCACATTTCCAAAAGCAAATCCAACACTGGACCCTAGTGGTCTGGGTTTCCTGACAGGGAGAGCCATTCCACAGTGGAACAGCTTGCCTCTGCATGTTGTAGGTGTCCCATTGCTGGAGGTTTTCATGAAGAGATTGGACAGCTATCTTTCCAGGATGGTATGAGGTCTCCTGCTTTGGGTGGGAGGTTGCACTAGAAGACCTCCAAGGTCCCTTCCAACCCCATGATGATTCTAAGACTATGAATACAAGGAAAGGACTTGGGTGTCCAAGAAAGTCCTGGCCCTAAATCGATCTTCTGGAGTGAGCACAACTCAAAAGCACATTGCTTTAAAACCTGTCCCACAAATTCGCAAAGGCCCTGACAAATGAGATGTGTCTTGCATAGGGCCATCATATTCTCAAAGGAGTAGACCGAATATGCCGGAGTTTGAGCTACTTTGGCTTCAGATCCCACCCATTCCACAAAGGGGAAAATCTCATCTTGGCAAGAGAAGAATTCTTGTTTCTTCAAAATGGAGGAGAATCATAAAAGAGTCACTGGAAGGGGCAATAAACCCTCTGGAACCAGAAGGCATTTCCATCAAAGGATGCCAAGATGCACATGACTTTTGCAGATGAGGAAACGCCTCCCTTGGGAAGGTGGAACAAATATTCACAAACATTCTGGCACTTGACCAAAAGAATAAATAAACTCATCTTGATCCTTCAAGAGAATCCATTCCAAGGAATGACAATAACTCTGGGGAACTTTTAAGCCCCCTGCACAAGATGAAAAGGACAAGATCTTTCTTAATCCTCCTCCTCATCATTTATGGACAACCCTGGAACGAAAAGGCTCCCATTCGCAAACCAGTGCGTTTCCTGCAAAATACAACATTTCCGACAAAACGCAACATCGCTCTGCAAAAAGACATTTCCCGCTGAGATGCATTTTAATGCAAACCTCTGGTTGTTGCTGCAAAAACCAAGTCCCCGTCGGTGGAAAAACCTCAAGGCAATCTCACATAAAAGTGGCCCGTCGGGGAGATAACGCAGAAAAACTCACCTCTGCGATGGGGAAATAATGCAAAGTGGGGTTTCTTTGCACACCCACCCAGTCACCCACCCACGGGGGCAATGTATGTGGCTCACTCCCCCATCTCAGGGTATAGTTGGTGTAGGGGTAAAACTGAAGATACCCACCTCTGTGTTCTTTTGTCTGTGCCTTCCATGCTACACCCCCCCTTTGCTCAGCTGTAAATACAGCAGTGATTTGTTTTTAGCGAATTTGGGTGTGGAGGAACCGGCAGAAAACTCAAAGGAGGTGGGCTATTAGCGGAAGACTCTCCCTCCCCCCCCCCTCTCTCTCTCTCTTTCTCTCTGCTCAATATTTCCCTGGAAGACAAAAAAACAGCAGGTGTTCCTCGCCTGCCTCTCTCCCTTTTCAGGCTTCATGCTGGAAAGAGACATTTCGGGTTCGTTTTTAGAAAGGATTCCCCCAGACGGCCCCTCAGCACAGGCAGTGGGTAGCATGCTCATCAACCCACATAAAGACTCCTGTGTGTGTGTGTGTGTGTGTGTGTGTGTGTGTGTGTGTGTGTGTGTGTGTGTGTGTGTGTATACAGTGGTACCTTGTATAAAGGGATTGATTCGTTCCAAATAAAATTATGTTAAGCAAATTTTCCTTTATACAAATGTCTCATAGGAATGCATTGAAAATGGAGTAATCTCATTTTTACGTTGTACAAATTCTCCCCATAGGTGATTCTGTTAAGCAAATTTTCCCTATCTCCGGAATTTTTTATATTGTACAAATGTTATGTTATACAAACCCTTTGTTATACAAGGGTCCACTGTGTGTGTGTGTATCTATATCTATATCTATTTGTTTTCGTAGATTTTCACGGGTATAGGTATGCATGTTAGGGTGGATTCGGGTTTCTTCCCGTGTAGAAATCTGGTTGTTTTGGCGACGTTTCGACGAGGTCTCACTCGTCATCTTCAGGCTGGTGTTCTGGCTTCTTTCTTCTTGAAGCAAAGCCTATATCTATCTATCTATCTATCTATCTATCTATCTATCTATCTATCTATCTATCTATCTATCTATCTATCTATCTATCTGGTCCTGATTTTAAAACTGGACATCTCTGTATGCCCAGCTTTTTGCTTCCTCATGGCTAAGCCAAGGATCTTTCCCCGAATCGTGGTGTGCTTGCAGGTGGTCTGCAACCATCAGTGCTGAACGACAACTCTGAACAGCAACCAGTGGGATCCACCCGCAGAGAACGTTGATTGTTCAATGGTGAACTACCCGGAGTTGCCTTTTAGGGAAGATGGGCATAAAAGGATGAAAGAATAAATCAATAAATAGTCCTAATGAGCCCTGGGGTGGCCGCCATCAGTCAGGAGGGCCTGCCTGAATTGCCCTTATATCCCATCTTCTCCCTTCTGGCCTGCTTGTATAACCCCACAGGGGCTAACCCTCCACCTGAAAGAAGTAGTTCACTCCAGTTCTAAAGCACTCCAGACACATAAAAACAGTTTGTATTATTATTATTATTATTATTATTATTATTATTATTATTATTATTATTATTATTATTATTATTATTATTATTATTATTATTATTATTATTATTATTAATGTCAAACAACAACAAATAAGGACACTGCAGATCACCGTAAAACTAAACAACCATTATCGCCCTGTGTGTAATCCTCCACTCTTGGGACTAGTCAGCTCTCATTATTTAAGTTACATTTCACACTGCCCCATTTCTCTGCAAAATATATATTGATTCGCTTTCAGGTGTTTTTCTAAAACAAATATACCAAAAATAAGTTCCATATATCCTTGAAATCATTCCATTTCAATATTCCTTTTTAGGGATGGGCAAATGCTGTTTCATTGTTTTGTTACATAATGAATAAATTCATTACAAAATGAAAAGGTGGAATTCGGGCCTAAATGAAATGAATCAACTTTTTAGCTCTAAAAATGAAATGATTCATCCTAGAGGCACCACATTTGGTGGGTAGCTTCCTTTGACTCTTCCCTTTGAACCCTCCAAATTTGGAGAGCTTTGGAGTTCAGGGGGCCAAGATATTCAACACCAAAGTAGGTCCCCCAGGAAAAAATCATTTGTAATTGGAAAGTTATGTATTCGAAAACAGTGATCCCACGCATCTAGCAGCATGGAAATTTCAGCGGAGCTTCCTCAAGCTCTTCCCTGTTAGCCCCCCAAATTTGGAGAGCTTTGGGGTTCAGGGGGCCATGTTATTCAACTCCAAATTGGGTCCTCCCAGGAATCGATTTACAATTGGAAAAGTTGTTTTTTAAAGGAGACTTTATAAAGGAAATTCTTTTAAAAAAATTTAATACAAAACCAAAACAAAGCAAAACAAAATGAAACAAAATGCTATATTTCATTTCATGCCCATCTCTTCCTTTTCTAACCTCAGAATTAAAAATAATTCATCTCTAATGGTCACTTTCCACATTTCCTTATGCCATGTTTCCATATTAAACTGATTTGTCTTCATAGAATCATTGAATATTGGAGTTGGGAGGGGTCTACAAGGTCATCAAGTCCAACACACACACACACACACACACACACACACACACACACACACACACACACACACACACACACACACACACACACACACCATGCAGGAATGCAAATCAAGAGAGATCTGCCAGGTGGTTGTCCAAATTTCTCATGAATGCATCCAGTGCTGGGGCCCTTGCCACCTCCCAAGGTCATTGCTTCTGTTGTCATACTGCTCTAACAGTTAGGGAGTTTTCCTGATGTTCCTGATAACTGTGTCTGCCACGTGCCTTCAGTCCCTTGCAGATTATGACAGCCCTGCAAGACTTGGGACCTTCCGGCGATCCTGTCATTAACAGCCCCTTGCTAAAGTCTTGAAAAACTCAAGGTCGTGGTTTCTTCTGCTGAGTTGCTCCATCAAACATCTAGTGTTCCTCTTTCCCCCCATGAAAAGCATTGGCAGAGATGTCGCTATTTATGACCTGGGAAAGGCTCTGGAAGGGACACCCCTGGCCTAAATCCTGTCGCTGTCTCCGACTAGCCAAATGCTGCGCAATCAATGGCTTGGGTGGTAAATCGACACTTTTGCAAATTCCAGTGATCCAATGGGGCTACTCTCGTTGGAATTGCCAACGGGATCAAAGCCAGTCATTCCAGAAAAGCTTAATGCAATCACAGTGTAAAGATGAAATGTGAAGACCCTTCAATTCTTTTTAATTATTCCCATTAACGATGATATCCTGGCTCAAGGTAGTATAATTTACTCTTCTCCTCCCCACTGAATTTTGACGACGACCCTATGAAGTAGGGCTGGCTGAGAGAGAATGTGTGTGACGGGTCCAAAGTCACTCGCTAAGCTTCACGGCCACGCGGGCAGGATACCCAAGTGGCCAGGGTGACAGTCCATCAAACCACCCCGTGGCTGTACCCAGTACAACCTATACTGGGGGACCCTTGGGATGGTGAATGTCCCTTTCTAATCTTGTACGTTTCAAGGCACACACAAAGAAAATAACGCGCTCCCACAATTTTGCCAATCCTGGCCCAACGTGGAGCTAATCAGAGCTCCAGGGGGTTTCTTATTAAGTTGAATTGATTTTTTTAGTAAAGCGTTTTAAGACAATACAGTGGCTGTTGTTTCTGGGACTCCTTGCTGAACATTGCTTAGAAGAAAGGCAAAACAGTGAGGAAAATTCTAATTACGCAATAGCAAAACACTCACGAGCGTGCTTTGCATTTAATCGTGGCAATAATAATAGTATGTGTTTTTAAAAACAAAAATACAAAGGTTACTGGCAAATAGCCAGTTTTGAACATTTCGGAGGTAGCACCGAAGCCTGAGATAACTTGAAGGCAATAAACAAGAACATGCGGCGCTTTAATCTAGCCGGATGGTTGAATGAAACAACCCATTTCATGAATACTCTCTTTGCATTGTACGGGCAAGCACATTGATTGGTATTGACCTTTGAATTTTTTTAGGGTAAACAGCATTGTTATGAAAATGTATTGGGCTACCAGTTAGTTGCCAAGCCCAGCTAAGACTTTCTGGGCCACTCGGGAGCTATCTCAAGCTCTGGGCAGCTCGAGACCTAAAGGTGAGCCTTTTGAGAAGATGTATGCCTGGAATTGACAGGGGAAGCTTCGTTCAGAGGTGTGGTATTCCTCATTTTCCCTATGAAAAGTGTAGGCTTAGATGTAGCTATTTATGACGTGGGGAAGATTCTGGGAAGTACAACATTGGTCTAAATCCTGTCCCAAGGGCCACGTCTTTGGTACCAAGTCCCATGTCTCTGGTATTAAGTCCAAGTCCTTGGTATCAAGTCCATTGCCTCAAGTCTTTGGTACTATGTCCCTGTTCCAAGCCTTTAATACCAAGTCCCACATCTTTGATCCAAAGTCCAAGTCTTTGGCATCAAGTCCCAAGTCTTTGGTCCCAAGTCCAAGGGCCTTTTTACACGACCCCTAAGATCCGCTGGCCACTTAAATTCGGACCAGAGATCTTAGGGGTTCCTCGCTCTCCCTCTGTCCCAACCCCCTCCGCTCTTCCTGGTTGCTGGCTGCGTGAGGGAGGGAGAAAAAAGAAAGAAAAGAATGCCTTCTTACCTCCGTTTTGTTCCAGGCAGCATTCAGATCTCTTAAAGGGGCGGGGCGCAAAAAAAGAACAAACGGAAGCCAGGAGAGCCCCGCACTCACTATCCTTACACCGGATCAAATATTTGTCACCTCCAAAAAGCAGGTACACGAAAACTGCTGTTTGGTCTTGCTAAAGTGGGCGGGGTCGCACTTAATTGTCTGCAAAGTCGGGAGCTGGTGGGTAAACATTTTAAAGGTCCGGACCTTGCAGCCATTTGCGGCGGAGCTTAGGGGTCGTGTATAAACGCCCCAAGTCTTTGGTATCAAGTCCCAAGTCCAAGTCTTTGGCATCAAGTCCCAAGTCTTTGGTCCCTAGTCCAAGTATGAGCTCCCATGTCCTAAGTATGAGTATTTGGGATCAAGTCCAAGTCTTTGATCCCAAGTCAAAGTATTTGGTGCCAAGTCCCAAGTCCGAATCTTTGGTATCAACTCCCAAGTCCCAATCCTAAACCAGAGTCCCTATTAAAAACAAGCTTCCCTCCCCCAAAATAAAGTGAGGGGGTCGGTAAGATCCAAGTTGCAAATCTAGTCCGAGCCATTAGGCAAAAGCCTGAGCTGAGTCTGAGTGGAATCTCGGGTGTGACTTAAGTCTGGCTGGCCAGTGAGTCCCACACCTCAAGTCCCCATCCCTGCTTGATTGCACGGCCCCAGACTCCACCTGCCATCTCCTTCACCCTTTCTGGAAGCTTTTCCATAACCATGAAAGACCACAGCAGCAGAATAAAGCCCGGTGGTGGTGGTGGTGGTGGTGGTGGTGGTGGTGGTGGTGGTGGTGGAGGAGGAGGAGGAGGAGGAGGAGGAGGAGGAGGAGGAGGAGGAGGAGGAGGAGGAAGAAGAAGAAGAAGAAGAAGAAGAAGAAGAAGAAGAAGAAGAAGAAGAAGAAGAAGAGGAGGAGGAGGAGGAGGAGGAGGAGGAGGAGGAGGAGGAGGAGGAGGAGGAGGAGGAGGAGGAGGAGGAGGAGGAGGAGGGAGGGAGGGAGGGAGGGAGGGAGGGTGGAAAAACCCAGTCTAACATGAGATGACTTTTGAAAGAGCAAAAGAAGTGGTTGCTTCCCTTCTGGACATATTCAGCGTGATGCACAGCCCACCGAAGGTTGTCATTTCATGCCCCCAGGACCTTCCGCTAACCAGGCGCCATGCCTGGCAGATGACTTGCGCTATTACCGAGTCGGTAAATATTTGAAAACGGAGTAATAACTTGTTAATTATGAATTTTAATTGAGAACCACTTCAAGACGACATTACATTTCTTTTGACAGGCAGCGAGCCCGGCCCGTCAGCCACGCCAACCAAATGGATGGAGGAAATCAAGATTACACACCTTCATTACAACACTCCGGGCTTCTCGGAAGGAAGCTGCTCGCTCGCTCTGGAGCCCTGGGGAGATGAGACATAAGTCCAGCCAGGATGACAAGCTGCCACTCAGGCTAACCTTCAAACCATGGGAGGCATGGGGGCCGACAGAAGCAGAGATGCAAGGCCGCCGCCCCTGTCCTTCATAGTTCCGGCTGCAGTGAAGTTCTCTGAATGGATATAAGAACCTAAGAACATAAGAAGAGCCCTGCTGGATCAGGCCAAAGGCCCATCTAGTCCAGCTTCCTGTATCTCACTGTGGCCCCACCAGATGCGTCCAGGAGCGCATGAGACTAGATATCTGTCTCCTGATACCACTCTGCCTGCATCTGGTCCTTGAAGCACCCTGGTTTTAAGGCTGGAGATGATACATCTCCATCATGGTTTGTGATCTGGGATGGACTTTTCCTCCAGAGATCTGTCCAACCCCTTTTTGAAGGCATCCAGGCCAGGTGCCATCACCACCTCCTGTGGCAGGGAACACTACAGACTAACAACACACTGGGTATTTTCTTTTCTTTTCTCTGTTCTCATTCTCCCAACCCTCAATTTGAGTGCACGTTCCCTAGTTCTGGTATATCTGAGTCTGTTCCTCCTTCTGCTGGTGCTTGGGGACCAGCCCTAAAGAAAACTAGGCACCAGGGTTCATAACTAGAGATGGGCACGAAACGAGCGATTTTTCGTTTTCATTTTCATTTTTTCGTTTCATCACGCAACGAAAATGAAACGAAAATTGTTTTTAAAACAAAACGAAAACGAAAATGAAACGACCAAATTTGCCGTGTTTTTCGTTTTCGTTGCAGCAGATGCATTGAACTAAAAAGAATGCTAACGAAACAGCCATTTTTCATTTTCGTTTTCGTTTTTTTTTGCAAAAAAGTCACAAAAACGAAAACGAACCGAAACGGACCCCTAAACGACCAAACGACAAATGAAACACCATTTTTTTGAGTCGTGCCCATCTCTATTCATAACACCTCCCTCGGCCACACATGGAGGTTGTGCCCGAATCCTTCTGCTTCCCATGCCTGGCTTGAATCCTGAAGCCACCAGCTGAAGAGCAATCCTGAGAGATGGTGTTCAATTCTGGATGCAATTAACATTCACTTTGAACCCTGAAGTGCTGCAAACCAAATGCCGTCGTAGCTTAATTTAGTCATCTGGAAATTGAGTCATGGCCAGTGGACTTATTTTTACAGTTGCCTTGACTCCGTTTCCAGATAAACTCACCTGGTTGACTGAGAATCTTCACAGACATTCAACTTAGTCATACTTTTCTCAGTAGGAAAAAGGAATTGGCTACCCGCAATTAGGCACCACTCTGATGACAACTATCATTACAACGGGAATCCATGAAATTAATTGTGTCACTCATGGCTTTCCACCTCCGCCGTCCACACCTAGCTTTTCCACATTTCCAGGTGGTGGGGAGACCTACTCTCTCTTGGCCCCCCCCAAAACAGGAACACCAACAGAAATCTGAGACACCCCCTTCCCTCAGCCCCTGATTAGCAGCCTGAGTTGAGAGCTGAGTCAAGCCTCCTGCCAGCCCCCCCCCTCCCCGGCACTAATCAAGGGGGCACATCATAAGCGCTCCTGCAGTCTCCCTTTCTCCACGCCGCCAGAAAATATTTTACGCCACCTCGCAACCTAATTTGGAAAAACGTTGATTTACTCGAGAACACTTGTTTGATTGTTGATTAATACTAATTATATACATAAATCCAGGCTGACCCAGGGCTGGGAGATGTTTGGCGCGTCATGTAAATCAGACCGAAGAATTACTTTCTTCCCCCACTGCTCCATCACCACCGCCAACGTTCCGCCCGTGTTATATTTCAGCTATTTATAGCTGCTCAGAGCTCAGCATGAAGATTTTCCCGAGATTGGATGTCTTGCTCCAAGTCCACCGCTGGAGAGGGTGCACGCACGCACGCTATCACGCGCGCCTGGACACATGCACAGATATGGCACTGGAGGCCTAAACCACGATAGCCGTGAACATTGCCACTTTGGGGTGGGTGGGGGTGGATTAGAGATGGGCGCGAAAAGGAAAAATAATGTTTCATTTCGTTTCGTTTCGTGCTCACCCCTGTTTTGTTTCATTTCATTTCTTACAAAAGAATTTTAAAAAATTTGTACGAAATGAAATGAAATGAAATGAAATGGCTCCCCTGGGTCTTAGAGTCACCATATTTTGTGCCCGGGACTCCGGGAGCTGAGCTGTCAATGGCTGGAGTCCTTTAAACCTGGCCCAGTCGGTACTAGCTCGACAGGAGCCCGAAAACGATGGAATGAAGCAGGGAAAATGACCGTTTCGTTTGGTCTATAATGAAATGCTGCTTCCTTGTTATGTTTCATTTTGTTTTGTTTTGTTACATAAGGAAACGACAAAACAGCATTTCGTTTTTCGTCTCCTGCCTATCCCTAGTGTGCATAGGGCAGTACTTCTCACAGTGGCCCCACCAGATGCGTCTGGGAGTGCATGAGACTAGATCTCTGTCTCCTGATCCCATTCCCCTCCATCTGGCCCTTGAAGTACCCTGGTTTTAAGCCTGGAGATGACACGTCTCCATCATGGTTTGTGACCTGTGATGTCCACATGTCCATGTGTCCCCTTCATCACCATTTCTCTGGGCTAAGCATCTCCCAATATCCTTCACCCCCTTCAATCTGCTGATCCTCTCTATGTATCTACTCCAGCCCTGATGTATCCTTTTCTTAGGGATTCCAGTTAGGGCTGCAGCATGGATTTATATTGAGGCCATGATGCCACCAGTTTTATGAAATACAGTAGGACCTCTGTATCCACTGATTCATTCACCACTCCTTCAGTTATCCACGGATGGCAGAGGGAAAAAAAATTAAATAAACAATTCAGCAGCTACAAGGCAAGCTACTGGCAGAAACAGCAGCTGTAAAGCAAGATACTGTCATAAAACTGTAGCTGTAATGCAAGCTATCATCACAAACAGCAGCCGTAAAGCAAGCCACCATGACAAACAGCAACCGTAAAGCAAGCTACAGTCGCAAAACAGCAGTTTGGGGGGGGTATTTTTGGCGTTCTCTCTTATCCGTGATTTTTGTTATCCACCGGGAGCCCTGGAACCCATCCCTAGCAGATACCAGGGTCCTACTGTATTGACAGGAAGAGAGAAAGATGGTGGGGGGAGATTAATGCCACATGTGGGGAGAGGAAGAGGCTCACTTCCCTACCCCACACCCCTTGCTCAGAGAGGCTGTTGGGGGTTTGCCCGGGGGATCCTTGAGGAGCAAGAAGCAAAACCGGAGCTGCAGCGCTGAATCGCACGCACATGTCCAGGTTTTCATTCCCCATCCGCCTCTGCCGCACTTCCTCGCTCAGCCGTTGGGGAGATGGGGAGCGCCGGTATTTCGTGGGGGAGTAAAAGAGACTGCTGTGCGTGCAATTACAAGAAACAGCAGGCAGCCAAAAACTCTGGGGGTTGGTTTCAGCTTTTCTTCATCCCCCCCCCATTTAATGGAGAAGGGGAGCAGCTTTAGCAATGCCGCCAAGTGCTTCCAAAAACAACACTAACCTCGGTCCCCGTGTTCCATGGGGAGCCCCTCCTTCAGCCCCTAGCTCCGTCACTAAGGAGCATCCGGGACATCATCTATTTATTTATGTGGCTCCTGAGACATCCATTAACGATGACAAGGCAATTAAAGGGGGGCGCGAGAGACACGGGGAGAGAACAAGCCTGGGAAGGCCTTCTCTTTGGGCCAAAAAAATAATAATCTCTTTTTATCTATCCAACCGGCTTTCATTTCAGCAAAATGGAGCCATCAAGCTGGACACAAAGGGAGCCAGGATGGGGACCATGCGGTCTCAAAGGTGCGAATTCAGACAATTTGTCTTCTGGAGCAAAGATCGCCAGGATAAGGGAGGCAGGTCGGTCCTGCAAAAAAAATCAAGCAGCCATTTTGGATGCAACTGGAACCCAACATGGAGTGGGGGAAGCTCGTTTTTCCCCCTGATCCGTGGCGTAACGTAGGCAGTAGCATCCAGAATCCCCAAAGCTGCTCTGCCACCACTGAACGGTGGGTTGATTGAGTAACAGGGGAACCAGATTGGCGCAAACAGATGACGGTCCGTGAAGGAAAGGTGGGATGGACCTGTTGTCCTTCTAAAGTGTTGGGCAACCAACGCCCTCCACAATTCCACCCCACCGTGGGACTGGCAAGTTGGAACCAACATTTCCCCGATGTTACGACAAAGAGGCCATCAGTTCCAGGCTGCCAGCAAAAGATCTCTTTCTCTGGCTTAGATTTAGGGATGCAATCTCAGTTACGGGTTGAGCACGGCTCACCTTTGACATTTCTCAGGGCGTTTATACACGACCCCTAAACTCCGGGACAAATGGCTCCCAGCTCCGGAGATTAAAAATGTTTACCCACCAGCTCCGGAGTTAACAGGAAATTAAGTGCAACCCCGCCCACTTTAGCGCGTCCCAGCGCAGCTTTCAGGTACCTGCTTTTTGGATGTGACAAATATTTGATCCGGTGTAAGGATAGTGAGTGCGGGACTCTCCTGGCTTCTGTTTGTTCTTTTTTTGCGCCCCGCCCCTTTAAGAGATCTGAATGCTGCCGGAAACAAAAGGGAGGTAAACCGGCATTCATTCTTTTTTCTCCCTCCCTCAGGCAGCCAGCAACCAGGAAGTGCGGAGGGGGTGGGGACAGAGGAAGAGCGACAAACCCCTAAGATCTCTGGTCCGAATTTAAGTGGCCAGCGGATCTTAGGGGTCGTGTAAAAAGGCCCTCAGTTAACACACTGATGTTCTCCTTTCCACCAGCCCGTTGATTTTTGCTTGATAAGGACTCTAGAAGCCACCTTGGGGAACCCTTTCAACTTTGTATGAATATTTCCAGATAGGTTAGAAAAGACGTCCAGTTGCCATGACTCATTCCCCGGATAACCTCCCCTGGATGCCTGAGAATCTCCACAGACATTTCCAGGTATTCATCTTGGGTGGAGCCCACAAGAAGGGGGAATGGATCTGGGGAGAAAGTGGGACTTTATAAGGGCACTCCACAAAACTTTTGGGTGCTAGATCTCAAACAAATAAGAGAAAGTCCTTATTCACCCAGAGGATCACTGGTCTCTGGAACTCCCTGCCAGAAGAAGTGGTGACCGTGGTCAGCCGTGGCAGATTTAAGAAAGGATTGGACAAGTTCATGGAGAACAAGGGTATATCCATAGCTATCATGATGGATGACTAAGGACAACCTCCAAGTTGGACAGATAGGCAGGATCTCTCTCAATGCCATTTGCAGGGAATCATAAGCAGGTGAAGACATCTGCTTGGGAATACCCTGAAGCCAATGGTGAGCCGCTGGGTGAGACAGAACACAGGAATGGATGGGATGTGGCCTGTTCCAGCAAGGCTGTTCTTATGTTCTTATGTAACACAGGAGAAAGTGACCCAGTCCCAAATTGTGTCTAAAGTTATTGATTTTGGACTGGGTGAGAGTATAGAAGCGAAACTGGAGCCACCGGTATTCCAAAATCCGAACTTTTCAGAATGAAGTGGTCTGGTTTGCAACAAAGATAGATAGATAGATAGATAGATAGATAGATAGATAGATAGATAGATAGATAGATAGATAGATAGATAGATAGATAGTAGAGATGGGCACGACCAGGAAAAATTACGTTTTGAGTTGTCGTGTGTCGGAGCCGGCCCGTTTCAGCTCGTTTCCGTTTGTCATGAAATTTTTCAAAAATTTGTCGTTTCATTTGTCATTTTTTCATCTGTCGTTAGTACTGGTTTTGGGGGGGGGGTAGCAGGCTCCTGGAGGCACCTCTTTGGGGTGGGTGCCTCCTCTGGCCCGCTATGAAGGGAAAGCGGGCTCCTGGAGGCACCTCTCTGGGGTGGGTGCCTCCTCTGGCCCGCTACAAAATGGCATGCATAGCCAATTGGATATGCATACCAAGTTGCAGTGGCAGGCAGAGGCACCTCTCTTTCGGGTGCCTCTGTGACTCACTGCCTGGCATACGGTGCACTTGGGCTGGGGATGGGGAGGAGGAACAAAGTGAGAGAGGACCCCTATGGGCGCCCTCTGGCTCACTAAGAAGGGAAGTGTACTTGCTGTAGTGCAATGCGAGTACACAGATCTGGCTTAGGGTTAGGGTTAGCGCAAGGGCTAGGCTTAGGGTTACGGGTAAGGTTAGGGTGAGTTACTGGGGTGCACCTCTGGGTGCCTCTCTGACCCACTAAGAAGGACAGTGTACTGGCGTATGGGTTAGGGTTAGGGTTAGGGTTAGGGTTCGGGCTAGGGTCAGTGGGCTTTTTATGCCCGACTGGCACATCCCAGAAGTCTCGGTCAAAACCTGGCCAAGTGGCCATGCAATTGGTGGAATGGCTCCAAAAATTTGCATGGTCCACTCCCATGGCCAGCCCATCATTGTGCAGGTGTAAAAATAAAAAATAAAAATAAAAATAAAATAAAATAAAATCAATGGAGACGTTTTGTTGCAAGAAAAACCCACTGCTGCTACTGTAAAAATTCAGGCAGTTTTAAAATAGCTATTTTCGCATGTTTCTGTGGTGCTTTGGTGTGTTTTTGGACCACGATTTCAAAATAAATATTGCGGTCGCCCCATTTTGGATCCCCCGCCCACACCGCATGGCATGGCGAGCGAGTTGGCGAGACGACGAGGATGCCCCCCACCAGAGCAGCCCAGGACAGGAGAGGGGGGGAGGCCGGGGACCCCCCCCCCCAGAAACCACCCCTCTGGTAGGTGCCCTCACTCAGGCAGGCATATTTTTGCCTGCTTTTTTGGCCGGGAATCGGGTTTTTTAAAAAAAAAAAAAACATTTTTTCTGTGCTGCGCCGCTTGGCGAGTTGGCGAGACGATGAGGATGCGCAGCCCAGGAGAGGAGGGGGGGAGGCCGGGGAGCCCCCCCCCCCAGAAACCACCCCTCTGGTAGGTGCCCTCAGGCAGGCATATTTTCGCCTGCTTTTTTGGCCGGGAATGGGTTTTTTTTAAAAAAAAAAAAAACTTTTTTCCTGTGCTGCTTGGCATCGCGCGATCGCTGCGTTGCCGCCAGGAACGACCACGACAAATCAGACCCAATTTTTCTTTAGTCGGTTCGAGTTCGAGTTCTGACGGAGTAATTGTCGTTCTTCGTTTTGTTACGTAACGGAAACGAGGAACGGAAACGGAAACGAGGATTTCGCCGAGTCGTGCCCATGTCTAATAGATAGATAGATAGATGGAAGGAAGGAAGGAAGGAAGGAAGGAAGGAAGGAAGGAAGAAAGGAAGGAAGGAAGGAAGGAAGGAAGGAAGGAATTAGATAGAGAGAGGGGAAGGAAGGAACGAACGAACAAACGAACGAAGGCACGAAGGAGTACTGGTTTTAAGAAACAGTGTCCTCTAAAGACTTATATTATGGGATGTTATACACACAACTACATTGTACGAACAAGGAAAACATGTGCAGCCGTGCACAGTTCAGGAAAGTGGTGCAGGCAATTCCAGTTATTTTCAAGAATGCTCAAAACGATTGCAAACAATTGTTTTTCCCCTGCCTATTTCTCTCGGCTGGTGCAGACTGGCGCAAGCTTCGAGATGGGTGGTGGTGGTGGAATAGAGTAATTTGGAGATGCGGGAGCCATCCCAAGCCACCCCAGGAGCATCAGAGCAAGACTGAATTGAGTCCCGCCGCAAGCGGAAAGTGGACCAGGCAGGCAGTAAGTGTCAGGCCACTTTCCCTAACAGCGTCCTAAACCTGCCGGCTCGCCTGTGTTCTCCAAAGGTCACCTTCTGCATGTAGAGAATAAAGGCCAGAAAGAGGGAGAGGGTCTGCCCCACCAGCTTCCTGGGGTAGATGTTTTCTGATTTGCAAGGCAGGATCCGAACTTCCTGAGTCCCTCCTCTGCCTCCCCAGTTGCACCGTGTGAGAAACAGCTAGCACAGGCTGTAATATTCTTCTTCCCCTCCCCCCGCAATTTGTGTCAAGCAGCCAAAAGTGACACAAAATTAATAAATGACGAAAGGCAAAACCGTTCGGGAACTACGGGGGGGGGCTGCTGAAGCTGAGAGCTACGTGTCCCGCCCTCTTTAGAAGAACCAACGTCTTCTGCTGGCCTGTTCAAGGGGTCCCTGGGAAATTGTCACCTTGGTGCCCCACCTGATGCCGAGATCAGATGCTGGGGGGTGGGGCGGGGTAGGGGTCGTGGGCACAAGGAAGGCACTCAGATCCAGCAGCAGACAAAACCTCAGACCTCCGGCGAACCCACGGCTCCTTCTCAAATCGTCGACTGCCTCCTTCAAAGTTCAGGGCGAGTTTCAAGAACCTTCCTGGCAGTTGCGTTGCTACTTTCTCTTTGTCTCACCCCAGAGCCAGAGATCTAGGGCGAAATACATCCTTCGCTCTGCCCCAACCCCACACATGCCTCCAGCTGGAACAGAATAATCTAAATTGATGAAGCCAGCTGTGCAAAATAAGTCTTGCTCATTTCTATGTCACCCCCAGTATATTAGGCACTATCCCTGGACTAAGCTTGAGAGGTATGCTGTTGCAGTTGTTGGACAACAAACAGCATTCGGGAAAAAGGATGCCTTAAGTAACTTTTTCTATCCCTGGGATTGGGAGGGAGGGAGACAGAAGGAAGGAAGGAAGGAAGGAAGGAAGGAAGGAAGGAAGGAAGGAAGGAAGGAAGGAAAGAAAGAACGAACTGATGATAAAATGAAGGAAGGAAAGAAGGAAGGACCTGATAATGGAAGGAAGGAAGGAAGAAGCTGGTAACAGAAAGCAAAGCAAAGTGTTCTGCTTATATAGTGCCCCATACCACCTCAAGAAGACTCTGGGCACTTTATAGTTTTAATTACAGTATGCAGGCTACACATTGCCCCCCTATCCCCAGCAAGCTGGGTATTTGTTTTACCAAACTCGGAAGGATGCAAGGCTGAGTGAACCATGAGCTGCTTCCCTCAGTTTGACGTGTGTGTGTGTGTGTGTGTGTGTGTGTGTGTGTGTGTGTGTGTGTGTGTGTGTGTGTGTGTGTGTGTGTGTGTGTGTGTGTGTGTGTGTGTGTGTGTGTGTGAGAGAGAGAGAGAGAGAGAGTCTATGTGTGTGTCTTTTGAAAATTACTTTAAAGTCCTCTTTAAAGCCGTCATGAATATAGTGGAAGTGTTTATTTCCATCTCATGGGAGAATGGATTCTACATGGCAGGTGCCATTATAGAAAGAGGGGGAGAGAAACTGAGAGAGAGAGAGAGAGAGAGAGAGAGAGAGAGAGAGAGAGAGAGAGAGAGAGAGAGAAGTTCTACCAAGTAAGTGTCTATAGCAGTGATGGCGAACCTATGGCATGGGTGCCAAAGGTGGCACTCTGAGCCCTTTCTGTGGGCACCCGACATTGCCCCTTCATAGCCACCTGTATACAGGTTAATTTACTGTATCGGCACTTTTCAAAAAAATTAGTGGGTTTTGAATTGCAGTTTGGGCACTCGGTCTCTAAAAGGTTCGCCATCACTGGTCTATAGGCTAAGGGCAGCCCATGTTCTTCCACCCAGATCCTCTGCAGGGTCCACATGGGGGCCAAGCATGGATTTGATGACCCTAACCCTAACCCTATCCCTATCCCTAACCCAGGGACGCATCTAACAGAGAAGTTGCAGCTGCTACAAACATCCCAGGGTGGGAATATCAAAGAACAAGATTTGTTCCTATGGAGATTTTGGGGGAGTGGTGAACCAAGGGCCCCCAAAGCAGTTCTTTGGCCCGACATACAGCCGCCGCCGCCATCATGCATTGCCCAAGGCAGGGTTCAAGGAACCAGCCCCCACCTCCCATCCAACCCCACATGGGCCTGTTTCCAGGGGAGCCGCCTGGGAAACCCGTCACCTCAGCTGCCGGCGGCGTTTGCCGTGTGCTGACTGAGGGAGCCACGCTCCAGAGCAACCCCTTCTGCCCGCCTGCTCCCGGGCACCTTCTCTGACAGATGGAACAATATCTCCGGCTTGTTCTAAAGTTATTTCAAATCAGAAATAGCTTTATCTCCCTCCCTCGACTCACCCTTCGCACTGCATGGGCAGGAGATAAACGCCGCGCCACAATCAAAATATTCCAATATGTGCCTGGGATATTTATTCAGGTTGTCCAGCATTCTTAATAGTGATTTATTCCATCTACTTCCCCTGCTGAGGAGATACTGAAAACGTAACCTTCGTTTGGGGATGGGGGGTGGGGGGGGAGAGACCGAGGAGGACGCCGGCTGACAAATTTTTTGAAGGCGGCATCTATCACAGCACTGACATTTGCCGAAGCCTCGTCCTCCGAAATAAAACCTTTCAAATACTCCCTCCCCTGCATTTTTTTTAAAATTCCGACGATGCCTCTGCTACAATGCCGCCCGATTGTACACCTTGCCTTTTATGATAAAAGGAGAAGCGCCTTAATGGAATCGCCTTATCAGGAGCGAGCTGTCCAACTGTTCAAATAAGATACTGTCTCCGGGATGCTTGCCTGGAGCCTTGCGCAAGGATTTCACCCCGACATTTAAAGAGGGCTGAGGAACATTCCTGGGGTCTTGGCGAGAGAAATGAGATGTATAAAATAATGCAGGGCCTGAGTAAGAGGATAGAGGGACGCTCTTCTCCCTCTCACAAAATACCAGAACTAGGGGACATCCACTCGAATTGAGGGTTAGGAGAGTGAGATCAAACAAAAGAAAATATTTTTTTTAACCCAGCATGTTGTTAGTCTGTGGAACTCCCTGCCACATGAGGTGGTGATGGCATCTGGCCTGGATGCCTTCCAAAGGGGATTGGACAGATTCCTGGAGGAAAAGTCCATCCCAGGTGACAAACCATGAGGGAGATGTGTGTAATCTCCAGGCTTAAAACCAGGGTACTTCAAGGGCCAGGTGCAGGGGAGTGGCATCAGGAGACAGAGATCTAGTCTCGTGCACTCCCAGACACATTTGGTGGGGCCCCTGTGAGATATCTAGTCTCGTGCACTTCTAGATGCATTTGGTGGAGCCACTGTGAGATCCAGGAAGCTGGACTAGACGGGCCTTTGGCCTGATCCAGCATGGCTCTTCTTATGTTCTTATGTTCTTATGAAGATAAGGGGAAACATAGGAAAGCCAGGCCTCCTGGGAGGAGCAGCACCTTCGGGCATTTCTCCTTGCAGGGGTAAAGGAGTGTTCTCTCACAAAGCAAAGCAAAGCAAAATGTTCTGCTTAGGTACCACCCCATAGTCTCTGGGCGGTTTACAGTTTTTAATTACAGTAATGCAGGCTACACATTGCCCCCCACCCCAGCATGCTGGGTACTCATTTTACTGACCACAGAAGGATGGAAGGCTGAGTCATCCATGAGCCTGCTACCTGGGATTGAACCCCCAGGTCGTGAGCACAGTTTTACCTGCAGGACAGGCATTGAACCACTGCACCACGAGGCTCCAAGCAACTGCAAAATTCACCTTGAATGGTCCTGGGGCACACCAGTATTTGCAGTGGAATGTACAACCTTGCCAGCACTTTTTCTAGGTTTCATTTCCTTCCGCTCCCACTGTTCACGGCCTTGCTTCCCAACTGCATGCTGGGAGAGCATCCTTCCATCTCAGGCGGTGGACCGCCATCTGCGGAAATGGACCCAGCAACACATTGGTGGATTTTTTTTCTCCTTGTTGTGTTCATCTCCTGCTTTTCTTTCAAAGCGGGGTGTCTGGCTCTCCTCTGCTTTTGGGTCACCCCAGTGAGGTAGGTCAGACTGAGAGAGGATCACTGTTCTCATGGATCTTTGTGGCTCACTGGGAGGCTCAAACCCAGGTTTCCTAAGTCCAAATGCAATACTTGAGGCCAGTTTAGTAAGGTGCCCTTGATTACTCAGCTATTTTTAATCATCAAGACCTTAGAACTGCAGAGCATACAGTGACCCTATGGGTCACTGAGGTGCAGAAATGGCCTTGCGTGGTCCTCTTAGGTCTCCTCTGGTTACTTCTGTCGTTCAGCACCTCCTAAACCCCAGCCTGTGATAACCAAACCTCAAAAACTAATTTCTGAGTCAGTCCGAAAGGCCTCTTTGTTGCTTCTGTCAGATCTCTTTTTTCATCGCTTTGTTTCCCCACGTAGAAAGCAGAACAACAAACCAAGGAGCAAACAAACAATTAAACACATCAACACCTGCTCCCGGTATGAGTGTGACCACATGGTTGCTCATATATTATTTTGCAGAGTGGGGGGGAAAGAGAGAGATGCTCCTGCATGTTTATCAAGGAGAACCATAGAAGAATAGCGGTGATAGAACTGGGGCCAGAATCTTCCTGCTGTCGGCAGCAGGGAGGCAGACCTCATTCCAGCCCAACCATATAACTTAAGTGCTCCTCACTAATGAGCTCCAATGAGCTTTGATGCCCCATACAAACCTTGCACGGGTGCTAGATGCAAAGCAAAGAGAAAATGTTCTGCTTATATACCGTCCCTTACTACTTCAAGTAGTCTCTGGGCAGTTTACAGATTTTAATTACAGTATGCAGGCTACACATTGCCCGTACCCCCAGCAAGCAGGATGCTCATTTTACCGACCTTGGAAGGATGGAAGCCTGAGTGAACCTTGAGCCTGTTACCTGGGATTGAACCCCAGGTCGTGAGCACAGTTTTACCTGCAGGACAGGCATTGAACCACTGCGCCACGAGGCTCCTTCTGGCACGGATGCCCCCAGAAAGCGGGGCCTTTGCTTTGTTAAATGCCCCAAAGTACGTGGTTAAGGAGTGCAGGGGGAAGACCTACAAGTAGGTTGGAGGGCAGAACACAACCCCACAAGCAAAAAGAAAAGTCTGCAGGGAAGGGCAGCCTGTCAGCATGCCAATCTGGTCACACAAAAGGACTGGTTTGGGATCCCAGAAACCTGCTGGGTGAGGATTTTTGGAAACTTCCCTCAGCGGAAAGAGCAATGCCATTAAACGGAAATGCCTGTGCAGTGTCCTTGCATAATAAGCAGCCCATATGGAGGGAATGAAATTGGTGATTTAACATGCCCGGCGTTTATGGCTCCGTCCTGTCTTTCTGTTTTACTTTTGTCAGTAATTTGTACGCAGGACAGGCTGGTAATTCAACCGACTGGCGGTTGCTGCCATCTGCTATAAAGAGTTTCTTTTTATTATTATTTTTTAAGGCCACAGCTTTGCCTCGGCAGGCCAAAGAGGGCGATCAGGCAGGCGGGCAGTCAGGAGGGCGGGTGGGCTGGCAGAGGAGCAGAGGGCAGTGCCAGAAGCCAAAGCGTGCACGCACAACGCACGCGCACAGAGAAGGGAGCTGCTGCCATGGAGGTGCATCCTGCACAGGACAGGCCCCTTTCGCCTAAGCCTCACTTGTCCTGAGTTGAATACTTACCTCCAGGAACGAAAACGAGAAAAGGGACAGTTCGCCCACACAAACCCGCCATCCTCCATTATTTGGGTCACCATCCTGCTTTGGCACAGTGTGGAATGGTGGCGCACAGGGGCCCGAGGGCCAGATTTATTTATTTATTTATTTATTTATTTATTTATTTATTTATTTATTTATTTATTTATATGCCACCATCTGATTTTCTTCAAACAGGAACTCTGGGCGGTTAAAAACAATAATTTCGCAAACAACCCCAACACAAGAATAATGATAATAATCGAAAGAAAGAAAGAAAGAAAAAACCCAATGCAAAAAACACAACAGAACAACAACAAAACAAAAAGTACCCGGCAAGAGGGAATAGGACAGCAATGGCGAACCTATGGGCACAGGTGCCAAAGGTGGCCCTCGGAGCCCTTTCTGTGGGCACCTGACATCGCCACTTCATAGCCACCTGTGTTCAGGTTAAATTACTGTATTGGCACTTTGCAAATATATATATATTTGCCCAGCCACATACATCGGACAGACAAACAGGAGAATAAGCGCACGCGTCGCAGAACACAAGAACGCAGTCAAAAAAGAAGAAAAATCTTCCTCTCTCTTCCAGCACATAAAAACAACAGGTCATGAAATTGATTTTGAAAGAACCAAACTCATCTCCAAAACTGAACACTTCAACAGTCGAATAATCATGGAAGCCATCGAAATAGAGAAACACCCAAACAACATGAATAAACGTGATGACACCTCCCGCTTGCCTGACATCTGGAAACTAGCCCTGGTCAACAGACGAGCCTCTGTCACAAAGACTGACACCAGGTCCAAAAGGACACAAGATGCCACCACCTTCCATCCACACCAAACACAAACCCAGACGCTTCCCACAGATGAAACGAAACCACCATCCAATAACAAAACCACGACTGCACCATCCACTGCTACACCCCACTCCAGTCACCACATGGAGCACACTTACACACGCCAAAAAAACATTGGGAGACCACAGACACGTAGCCAGACCAAAATGAATTCACAAGACACAGGACCCCACTCCACCAAAGCCCAGGATGCTGCCAGAATGCCCATCACCAAGGTCGTTAAGAAACAAAAGGCTGATAGACACACATCCAGCACCTCACCCACACAGGATGTCTCTAAACAGCCATCTAACCCACCAGCAGTTAATCCCTTAACGATCGCCTCAGCCACACAGCAGATCACAAAAGAACAAACGAACCTACAATCAGCAACAGAGCAAGCAAACCACACACCCCCAGCAGTATTTATAGAAGGACTTCAACTGAGATCACGCTTTGCTTCAAGAAGAAAGAAGCCAGAACACCAGCCTGAAGATGACGAGTGAGACCTCGTCGAAACATCGCCAAAACAACCAGATTTCTACACGGGAAGAAACCCGAATCCACCCTAACATGCATATATATATATGTTTTCGTAGATTTTCATGGGTATAGGTATGCATGTTAGGGTGGATTCGGGTTTCTTCCCGTGTAGAAATCTGGTTGTTTTGGCGACGTTTCAACGAGTTTTGAATTGCACTTTGGGGCACTCGGTCTCTAAAAGTTTCGCCATCACTGGAATAGGAATAATAGAAATAATGCTAATAATAAAATACACAACCAAACACACACACACACACTGTGGCTCCCTGGAAGCTGCATTGCCAATTTCCAGTCCGTGTTCGCCATCGCAGCTTCAAGATTCCCAAGCGCTGTGTCCACTCAACGGCCGGCAGCTACTTAATTTCCCACAACAAGGGTCTACTAAAGCTATGTTCCAAATGAGAGACAAACACGGTTATATCACCGGTGCTGCGTTTCCCAGCCAGTGTCAAAAGCTGCTCTTCAAGGACATTTGGGGGTCCATTTTTAGAAATGTTGCCAAGATGCTTATATATCTCATGTCCCTGTTGGGCCAATCCCTCTCCCCCCCAAAAAACAGAGTAATGGAAAGCAATACAACAGCACAACACGAGCACAAGAAGTTGTCCCTCCCCCCAAAAAAGGAACAAATAACAACCACTATCCTTCTGTGTTACTGTAACAAGTAGCAGGAATGAAATGCTTTCAAAAAAAAGTACAGTGGACCCTTGTATAACAAACAGTTTGTTTGTTATACAAGACCTTTGGGTAGTGGGCGGCATACAAGCTAAATAAATAAATAAATAAATAAATAAATAAATAAATAAATAAATAAATAAATAAAATAAACATAACATTTGTACAACATAAAATATTCTAGAGATAGGGGAAATTTGCTTAACAGGATCGCCTATGGGGAAAATCCATACAACATAAAAATGGGATTACTCCATTTTCAATGCATTCTTGTGGGAAATTTGTATAAAGGAAAATTTGCTTAACAGAATTTCATCTGGAACGAATTAATTCCTTTATACTGGGGACCACTGTAACCTGAGTTCTGGGTTTTGATGGCATTAGGGCATCAATGTCACAGGGGATATCAGAGCCTCCCCAGATGGTGATTCTGAGACCCCACCAATGCACCCCTATTCTGTGACTTCTCCACCTGGTTGCTGCTGCTTCCCCCTCCAGGGCCGAATCCTGAATTCGCTTGTCTCGTTTCTGACAGTCAAAGGCAGATGGGCTGAGTCAGCACAAAACCCAAATGACAAAGTGATTCATGGCAGTGAGTTGGGCAGATAACACTTTTTGGCGGTGGAGGGGGGGGGAGAGAGGCGGCGGTGGAGACATTAATTGATGCCATAATACTCAATCCCAGAGCATCTAAGCTACATTGGGCTGGTCGGGCACCAGCCACAGGGAAGCCCACCGATCGGGGGGGGGGGGGAGAGATGCTCCTGCATGTTCATCAAGGAGAACCATAGAAGAATAGCGGTGATAGAACTGGGGCCAGAGTCTTCCTGCTGTCGGCAGCAGGGAGGCAGACCTCGTTCCAGCCCAACCATGTAACTAAAGTGCTCCTCACTAATGAGCTCCAATGAGCTTTGATGCCCCATACAAACCTTGCACGGGTGCTAGATGCAAAGCAAAGAGAAAATGTTCTGCTTATATACCACCCCTTACCACTTCAAGTAGTCTCTGGGCAGTTTACAGATTTTAATTACAGTATGTAGGCTACACATTGCCCGTACCCCCAGCAAGCTGGGTACTCATTTTACCGACCTTGGAAGGATGGAAGCCTGAGTGAACCTTAAGCCTGTTACCTGGGATTGAACCCCAGGTTGTGAGCACAGTTTTACCTGCAGGACAGGTCAAGAAAACGCCTGCCATGCGAAGGAGTGGATTCCCCCTCCCTCCCCGCAATTTCCTTCATAAATTGCATCTCCTACGTGGAGCAAAAGGTGACGCATTGGAAAAGAAGGTGTCTCCCAGGGTGGGATGCAAACTTGTCCAGTTGGGAAAAGGGAATACAGAGAGAGGAGAAGGGGATGCCCGCAGTCTCATGGGCTAAGGCCACTTGCTCAGGCTGGCCCGGGGTCCCCTCCATACCCCCTTGGGTGGGGCAGCGTATACCTCCCACGCCTCTTCAGCCACCCCATAAAAAGGGGGCCACGGGTCGCCTGGATTCAGCAAGCCAATTCCCCCCCTATCTCTACCACTCTGATTCTAAACCATGCTTCTAGCCCTCATTCCCCATCTTATTAGGCCTGGGTTCAAGGCCACCTTATTTTGGAGCCACGAATTCCGCCAAAAAGATCCTGGTCCTAAAACGATATACCCAGTGGTACCCCATAAGATGACTTTAATTCATTCTATGGGTCAATTCGTTTTATGAAAATAAATTGTCCTACAAAATGCAGTTTAACACAGTTTCCCATAGGAATGCATTGAAAACTGATTCATTTGTCTTGCGAAGAATCCCTGTTCATGGAAATTTAATTTTTCTTGCAACGTATTCATCTTACGGGGCATTCGTCTTGCGAGGTACCCCTGTACTTGGAGCACAGAATGAGTACATCTGAGCTCAGAGACTATTCCCTACCCGCACAGCCCTCTTCACTTGGTTCCAAGAACAGACGCATGCGGACACAGACATGAGAGGTACCGTGGGCCCTCGTATAACAAAGGGTTTGTATAACATAAAATCTGTACAGCATGAAAAAATGTCCGGAGATAAGGGAAATTTGCTTAACAGAATCGTCTATGGGGCAAATCTGTGCAACATAAGAATGGTCGTGATTAGGGATTGCTCTGTTTTCAATGCATTCCTGTGGGAAATTTGTATAAAGGAAATTTTGCTTAACATAATTTCATTTGGAATGAATTAATTCCTTTATACAAGGGGCCACTGTATGTGCACTCAGATCCTAGGTAGCAGGCTCAAGGTTCACTCAGCCTTCCATCCTTCTGAAGTCAGTAAAATGAGTACCCAGCTTGCTGGGTGGGGGGGGGGGCAATGTGTAGCCTGCATGCTGTAATTAAACTGTAAACCGCCCAGAGACTACTTGAAATGGTGTGGGGCGATACATAAGCAGAACACTTTGCTTTGTTTTGCTTTGCTTTACCAGGGCAGCTGATTTGGGGCCAAGGTGGAAGGGAGCCATGCGTCTCTCTGTACCCTTGTCAGTTGGTCTGGAGAGGATGCCCAGCACCACCCTTGCATTGCTGCCGAGAAGAAGGCCTCAGAGCACCAAAGGGTCTCCCTCCCTGCCACCTCACACCTGCCCTGCCTTTTCCATCAGGTCTGCACTCGCCCGGCTGCACGCACAACCCATTTTGTCATCCGGCTCTATGATCGGCCTCGGTTGAGCTCGGCGCTGTCGGGACACATTAAGGAGGCCCTCCCTGGCTTGCTCCCTGCGTGATCCTGATAGGGGTTTCCCTCCGGGAGTGGGTGACAAGGGATGCCATGCACATTGCCCGCCGTCTCTGCCAAGCAAAAGGAATTGGTTTTGAAAAGCACTCAAACGCCTGCCTGCCACCCATCCCCCAGGAAAAGGAAGAAAGAAAAGGAAAATAAAAGCTACTGAATGCATCATATTTCCCCATCACAGGGGCTCATTTCTTCTGCAGAAGTCTGGAGAAAGAACCTGCTTCATGTCATCTCGTGCCGTCTGCCCTGTCAAAATCTTTCTGTCAAGTTACGCTGCAATGTCAGGACAAAATAAAAACCCTGACATGTCTCATTGCAAAGAAAGAAGCACCCGCAGGTGCGCACACAAGAGCAGCCACCTTGGGTGATGCGTTGGTCTCCGGGCCAGACCTTGGCATCCGGGAAAACTCCTACCCCTACCCAGGCTGGAAAGGGGGAGGCAGCTGAGCCCAGGGACCCCTCAAAGGCTCGGGGATTTTCCCCTCAAAGGCTCGGGGATTTTCTGTGGCTTCAGAGACTGGGACTCGGAGCAATGAAGAAAAAAGAGATCCCATTTGAACATTAGGAAGAACTTCTGGACAGTGAGAGATGTCCAGCAGTGGAAGATGCTGCCCCAAAGGAGGGTTGTGGAGTCTCCTTCTTTGGAGGTTTTGAAGCAGAGGGTGGATGGCCATCTGTTGAGGGCTGGGAGAGTAAGAGCAGACAAAAGAAAATATTTTTTTCACCCGGCATGTTGTTAGTCTGTGGAACCCCCTGCCACAGGAGGTGGTGATGGCATCTGGTCTGGATGCCTTCAAAAGGGGATTGGACAGATTCCTGGAGGAAAAGTCCATCCCAGGTGACAAACCAGGATGGAGATGTGTCATCTCCAGGCTTAAAACTGGGGTACTTCAAGGGCCAGATGCAAGGGAGTGGGATCAGGAGACAGAGATCTAGTCTTGTGCAGTCCTGGACACATTTGATGGGGCCACTGTGAGATACAGGAAGCTGGACTAGATGGGCCTTTGGCCTGATCCAGCATGGCTCTTCTTAGGTTCTTATGTTATTATGAGTCCTGTGATAGGGGTTCCTGCATGGCAGGGGGTTGGACTGGATGGCCCTAGAGGTGTCTTCTAATGTTATGATTCTGTCATTGATCCTACAACGTTCTCCCCTGCTTGGAGGCAAGCCTGCCTCCCATGGGATTCAGCCTGCTGACCCCCCCGGCTCCAAGATGGCCCCTTCTTCACTCGTGGGGCCTTCTGTGTTCCTGGAGGAGGGGTCCATCAGCTTTGCCTTGTATAAAGTGGCAAAATCCAGAGGTCACACATTCCCGAGAAAGACAAGTCTGGGAAAGGCGGAAGGCAGCAGGACACGAATAAGACACATTGTGAGATGGATTGGCTCAGGAAAGGAAGCCACTGGCGTGAGTTTGCAAGACAGGGTGAGCAAGAGTGCTGAAGGCAAGAGCATGTGGGAGGCAGGCGTTCCCAGAGTGGCCTGAAGGCAGGAGGGGCTGAAATGCATGGCACCACCCCACCCAGGGTACTGTCAAATCCAATGGCCCCGTTTTGACTTGAAAAGGAAAAGGAAAAGGAAAGGGAAAAGGAAAAGGAAAGGGAAAAGGAAAAGGAAAAAGAAAAAACGTTTCTAACAGAGGTTTTTGGATTGTTACCCCGAATGAGCAGCCAGCCCGGTTCTTTCAAAACTTTTAATTCTCATCTTCCCGATGGTCCATTAGCTTTGCAAAGGACCATCTGAATCCACTGGGACGGAAAAAATAGGCACCGGGTCCTTTTCTCTTCTCATCTTTTCGAACGTTTATCATAAACGGAGGTGCCTCTGCCGCCTGACGCTTAGCCAACACTTCGGGTGCTGAAGGAATCCTAAATCTACTTTGTCTCTCTCTCTCCTCCTTTCATTTGCGTTTTTAAGGGGGATTTTTTTTTTTAGTATTATTATTTTTGTGTGGGTGGGGGACTCAGCTGCAAGCTTTTTAGAAAGAGACAGAGAGAATGCCCAAAGCAGTTCTTGAGCCATCAGAGGGCACAGAAAAGGGAGCCAGTGTAGAAACAAATACTTCAGAGAAACACAAGTGTTCTTTTCACAGCTTAGCCTAACTCCGACATAAGCATCACTTACCATATATATGCGAGTATAAGTCGACCCGAGTATAAGTCGGGGCAAAAACTGGGAAAATTTATTGACTCAAGTATAAGCCTAGGGTGGGAAATGCAGCAGGGCCTGGCAACTCCTCCTTTGTGAGCTGGGTGTGTGTGTGATGTTTAAAATGACTTTTAGCCACCGAGGCAAGTGCTTGAGTTGGTGGCTAAAAGTCATTTTAAACATTGTTTTAAAATGACTTTTTAAAAAGTCATTTTAATCATGGGGGAGTCAGGAGAAGTGGCGCACAATGTTTAAAATGACTTTTAGCCACCAACCCAAACTTGCCTCAGTGGCTAAAAGTATTGACCCCAATATAAGCTGAGGACCCCTTTTTTCAGCCCAAAATTAGGGCTGATAAACTAGGCTTATATTCGAGTATATACAGTATTTATTTATATTCTTTCTTTCTGGATTTCTGGTGGAGAGATCTTCCCTGACATTCACGTTCCACCTTAGTAGCATTTGTGGGAGGCTGGGAGGTTAATTAAAATGTGGAAATGTCACACACCGGAGGTCTCTTCGTTTGCAAACCCCGTTGGCAAACCCTAAACCCATCAAACAGCAGCTCTGGAGAATTAATCCGCCGACCAGCCGCCAAATAGCTGACCACTGGTACAGTAGCGGTGGAGAGGAGGCAAAGGACCAGCATTTCGTTCTTGGAGGGTGGAGATCGCTTCTAAAAAAAATTGTGTGCATTGCAATTCTTCGAGTTTCGGAGAAGAATCCTCAGAACAGGAGACACAAACATACACACACCCATTGGGTGCCCTGAGAAAATTCCCTGCACATTGCCCAAAAAGGACAACAGACCAGCACATGTAGAAAAGGAGGAATAAATATTGTCAATAAATGAAAAGATATGAGCATTTCTAAGGCCAGGAGTGGGCTTATACGCATGCATTTGCCAATTCCACTGGATTGTGACTCTCACCTGGGGTATTTTGTCCACTGGGGTAGCTGCTTTGAGGTTGTTTGGGCAGACTAGTGAGCGTTAAAGGTCTCCCAGTGCCTTAAAGACTAGCAAGCCCTGCTTGACAGAAGCTCTGGTGGAGGCAGAACTGACTTGCAGAACACAAAAGTTTGTGCCACAGGAAAAAGTGTGGGTCTTTCACTCCTAGTTGATTTCCCTGGAACAGGCCGACATGGAGAACCCACCCATCCCTGATCAGCCTCCTGTGGAGCTTTAAGAGGTTTTCCAAAATAATGTTGGACATCTCATGAATGTGCTTGCCTCGCGGTTTTGTGGAACCATCCTGAAAGATTGTTATTCTTTCCAAAGAATCATAGAATCCTAGAGTTGGAAGAGACCGCAAGGGCCATCCAGTCCAACCCCCTGCCATTCAGGAACCCCCATCAAAGTACCCTTGACAGATGGCCATCCAGCCTTTGCTTTTAAAACCTCCAAATGAGGAGATTCCACCACCCTCCTTTGTGGCAGCATATTCCACTGCCAAAAAGCTGTAGAATCATAGAATCATGGAGTTTGGAAGTACCCCGGTTTTAAGCCTGGAGATGACACATCTCCACCATGGTTTGTCACCTGGGATGGACTTCTCCTCCCAGAATCTGTCCAATCCTCCCTTGAAAGCATCCAGGCCAGATGCCATCACCACATCCTGTGGCAGGGAGTTCCACAGACTAACAACACACTGGGTAAAAAAATAATTTTCTTTTGTCTGTTATCACTCTCCCAACCTTCAGTTTGAGTGGGTGTCCCCTAGTTCTTGTGGTATAAGATGATATAAGATGGCATGGCATATCATAACACAGCACAGCATAGCACAAGGAACAGGCTAAATTATTGACATCGAGAGTAATGGCTTTGAGGTACCTTAAAAAGTTAGTTTTAAAGGGCATATATAGGGCATTTTAATAACTCCTATAGCTCTTTTTATTTTCACCGATAGAAATTAACCCCAAAGAAGGAATAAGGAGTGTAATGTAAATAATAAGTAGTACATCAATGAACTATGTCTCCAGTGCTACAATGGGAAGCAATGGCAATAAGTTAATTTACAGCCTAATAATGAGTAACAGGGGGTGGCTGTTGTTGTTGTTGTTGTTGTTGGGGTTGTTGTTGTTGTTGTTGTTGTTGTTGTTGGGGGTGGTGGTGTTTCCTGCATGGCAGGGAGTTGGACTCGATGGCCCTTGAGGTCTCTTCCAAATCTATGATTCTTCTTCTTCTTCTTCTTCTTCTTCTTCTTCTTCATCATCATCATCATCATCATCATTATTATTATTATTATTATTATTATTATTATTATTATTATTATTATTATTATTATTATTATTATTATTATTATTATTATTATGAAAAAGGTTCCCTTGAAGCTCTGAGTGTCCTTTGTGTCAGAGATGGTTGGGCTTGAGGGTTCCCAGCAGGACCTGCCCACTCCACAACACTCTTGGCCACAAAGACGGACACAAACCAAGGACCAAAATGGACTATGGGGATGGGAAGGGCTTATCCTATGCTGGGCAAAGGGCCATGGAAGCTGATGGAAGTTCTGGTCCCCAGCGCCAAGCCTTGAACGCAGCTCCTCCTGGGCTGAGCGGAAGGGAATTGTTTCAGCACCCTGGAGAGTTCCTCTCAAGTCAGACTCAGCACAGCAGCTTGCCTACATTCGTAATACGATGCCTTCCCATTTCAGTTTTCCACTCTCTCTGCGTGGCATTTTTCTTGCCTTTTCACTGATATCAGATGCCTCTTCCCCCTCCCTGTCCTTAGCTTTGAATATTGCCTTGAATGTTTCCTGGCAACTGTGTTGTTTCCAGGTCGCCAGCGTTGTCTGTTGTCCTTCAGTGTTGTAAGCCACCTTGGGTCCTTTCCAAGGAGAAAGGTGGGGTAAAAATATGTCAGATTGATGAATCACCCCTGGGAGGGCCTTCCTCAGACAGATCCTGCTGACAAGAAGCCTTTTCTTCTCTGCCCTGCCATTTTGTGGGGGGGGGATCCAGTGACATAAGAACACAAGAACATAAGAACATAAGAAGAGCCCTGCTGGATCAGGCCAAAGGCCCATCTAGTCCACCTTCCTGTATCTCACAGTGGCCCCACCAGATGCATCTGGGAGCGCACGAGACTAGATCTTTGTCTCCTGAAACCCCTCCCCTGCATCTGGCCCTTGAAGTACCCTGGAGATCACACATCTCCATCATGGCTTGTCACCTGTGACGGACTTGTCCTCCAGGAATCTGTCCCATCCCCCTTTTGAAGGCATCCAGGCCAGATGCCATCCCCACCTCCTGTGGCAGGGAGTTCCACAGACTAACAATGCACTGGGTGAAAAAATATTTTCTTTTGTCTGTTCTTACTCTCCCAGCCCTCAATTTGAGTGTATGTTCCCCAGGTCTCAAATACAGTGGTACCTTGACTTACGAATTTAATCCGTTCTGAATGCATGCTCTTAAGTCGAACTACTCTTTTTACCTATCTAAAAAATTGAAAAAAAATTGAAAAAAATAAGTTAAAAAAAAAAGAGAAAATTGTAAGTCAAATAGACCATATCTAAAATTTGTAAGGAGGCAGTTAAAATGCCAACAGTTTTCCGCTCTTAAGTTGAATTGCTTTTACATCGAGCTGCTCTTAAGTCGGGGCATCACTGTACCTATGGGGAGATTGTGCCCATAGAACTCACCAGGCCTGGCTCCTCCCAGTGGGGGGTCCCCTCGTGCCCAGGGACCCATGAGCCACCCCAGCCAATGGGCAGCTGATCCAGCCCCTCTGGGCAAACCTCTTCACTTCCCCCTTTCTAGGAACAGCATGGGAGTATCCACACTGGTCCAGCCACCTGTGCTGCTGTTGTTCCTCTTTCTGTGTCCAGATGGGTGTATTTTTCTGGATCAGGACACTGCAAGGCAGGGTGAGGGGAAGGGGAGGGGCAGAAGGGAGGGGCAGCCAGACGCTCCGTGTGTTGGTTAGACTTTCCAGGTATTATATTTTTTAATTAAAAGGGGGGGAGACCAAAGCTGCGATGCACCATCATAAAGCAGATAATTTTACAGCTGGGTGGTCTCCCTCTGATGTACTTGAAAGCCATTTTCAAGCGACATAAAGTTAACATACCGGTACATCTGCCTACCCACTAGATTCTACATGGAATTTTAAATTTAATTATATTAAAGTATTGTTACAGAGTGCCTAGCAAGAATGCTAACCAACTGGAACCTGGAGAAAACTATTTCTTCCTTTTTCATCCCGTTCTCTCTTTTTTTTGGGGGGGGGAGGTTCCCAATCTTTATTTTCAAATCTGTGTCTCCTAAGCCTGGTTGGGGTGGGGAGGGGAATCGTTTTGACACATGGACTTATGCTACCCTTCTCGATATTTTTATCGATTGTCGAGCCATCCAGTCGGGGCCTGAAAATGTTTATCCACTTGCCTGCGATTCGCTGGCAGAGACACCGGTCGCTCTCGGATCTTATCTCTGCCCACAACGCCAAAGCCTCTGCTCAGAGACCATTACAGAAAGAAACAAGGGCAAATGCGAGACAACACAACAAAGCCATTAATATAATCTCATTAGCCACACAAGGGACGGCGGATGAGACGGAGACGGAGATGCTTGCATTGTTATTTATAACTCGCTCTATGCGGAGGGTACCGGGAAGGCTGAAGGTGAGACACACACACACACACGCACACACGCACACACGCACACACGCACACACGCACACACACACACACACACACACACACACACACACGCACACACACACGCACACACACCCCGCAGCCCCAGCATGGCAAAGACTCTGTGGTCGGGAGAGAAAATCCATCTGCCCCAGTTCCCCGCATCTCTGTCCCAAGTTAAAACAGTGCCCTTATCTTGTCCCAAATGCAAAAGGGATGGTGCAATTTTTCTAGCAGAGCTGTTTTCTGAAAAGCAGCACCTCCCTCCCTGCGTTGCATCTCCCACTGCAGCAGCGGAGGCGGTGCTAGGCAGGAGCCTGGGAATTCAAGGCGCTAGTCCTCAGTGAGCCATGGGTACTCACCAGGGAGGGGCAGCTACTCACTCTTCCCAAGTCCTGGCTTCAGAGACTAGGACTCGGGGGGGGGGGTGGATTCAAACAACAGGAATAAAGTTTCCATTTGAACATTAGGAAGAACTTCCTGACAGTTAGAGCTGTTCAGCAGTGGAAGATTCTGCCCCAAAGGAAGGTGGTGAAGTCTCCTTCTTTGGAGGTTTTTAAGCAGAGGATGAACGGCCGTCTGCCAGGAGAAGTACTCTGATGGGGGTTCCTGCATGGCAGGGGGTTGGACTGGATGGCCCTGGAGGTCTCTTCCAACTCTAGGAGTCTATGATTCTCTTATTATTTATTTATTTATTTTTATATTTGTGTACCGCACCGATTTCCCAAAAGGGAACTCTCAGCAGTTCTCATAAAAAGACACAAACACCCAAGAAACAATAATGATAATAATAAAATGAAAGGGAGAAAAATTCACACAACAACAAACAAGTAATTAGCAACAGGCACGGGACAAGTAATAGCGGGCACAGACCGACTCCACAGGGCTGTGGGGAAGCAGAGTGGGTGTGGAGCCTTCGGCCTTGTGCGAGGAAAGATCAAATATGTGTGCACGCCACCACCAACTCCTCGAGGCCAGGCCTGGGAAGACAAAAGCAGCCTCGGCTGCACAGCTGTCCCTTTCACGCCCGGCAGCTGCCGCGTTTCCCTCTCAACAGCTGATGACATATCATCCGACAATTAGGCATTCCTAATATGTTTTTAACCCAACGCACAAACACCCTCCTGGCTTTTAAATCAATGGCCGGCGGTCGACGGGAGATCTCCAGCCAAGGCAGCAGACAATAAAGAGCAGCCTCCATCTGTGACATACCGGAAGGAAGGCAGGAGGGAAATAATATAGAGAGATAGAGTTGGCAACCGTCCACCATATACCTAGGACCGGACTTGTCTGATTCAGGGCTTCCGGAGCCTCGTTGCCCTCAAACAATGGAGCAGCTATTCTGTTGTAACAGAGGACAGAATTACTGCTCTCAGTCAAGGTGTTCTGTTTGCTGACAGTCCTATCTATCCGTGTGGCCATTTACAGTGGGACAGAGACGAAACACAGCCAAGCAAAAAGGGACTCCCCACACCGCACAACATTCCTGGAGGGTCCATCACATATGTAGATTACTGGTGCAAGGAGGCAGTTAAGTCCCCCAGGACTTAATTGTCTGTTTTGAATTCCCATGTGGACGCTTGGACCTTCTCACTTCTCTGAATGCAAGTATATATATATTTTTAAACTGTATCTTCTCCACTGGCTGAAAAGCAGTTTTGTGTATTTTCCATCCCGGTGGATTCAATTCTCTTACACAGCATGCTTTTTAAAAATTGTAGGTGTCGTTTTGCTTTATCTTTTTGGACGCGCCCCCAAAATTTGAATCAATAGCCCCATCTTTAAGGTGGGCCCGGTCTCGTGATGAACCTCACAAGGTGCCAAATGGATCCTTTCCTTAGAAGCTGAGAGGCAACGATATCTTTTTTCACGACACCTAAGGCAGCCAAGGGCATAATGGGGACTTAGGCGAGAACACCCAGGCAGGGCCTTTTTGGTGGCGGCTCCCAAGCTGTGAAACGGCCTCCCAAGGGGAGTGACAGGTTGTTGTCTGTGGCCCTTCCAGTCATCCCCCAAAACCTCTCTGTTTGGGCAAATGAATAACTTCCTGAGTTCATGATTTATCTATCTATCTATCTATCTATCTATCTATCTATCTATCTATCTATCTATCTATCTATCTCTTCCTTCCAACTGCATGATTATATGATTCTGCAGTTCTATAAAACACAAAGAATCACTCTGATTTATGGTATGTCTGCTTTCTTTCTTTCTTTCTTTCTTTCTTTCTTTCTTTCTTTCTTTCTTTCTTTCTTTCTTTCTTTCTTTCTTTCTTTCTTTCTTTCTTTCTTTCTTTCTTTCTTTCTTCCTTCCTTCCTTCCTTCCTTCCTTCCCAAAATGTCTGTCAGTCTCACAGAACAGAGGTGTGTGTGTGTGTGCGTGCGTGTGTGTGTGTGTGTGTGTGTGAGTGAGTGAGTGAGTGAGTGAGTGAGTGAGTGAGTGAGTGAGTGAGAGAGAGAGAGAGAGAGAGAGAGAGAGAGAGAGAGAGAGAATCAGGTCTTACTTCTGTTTCAGCCATTGTGGGACCGAGGGAGAGTTGCTAGCTCATCACCCTCTCAGCTAATTATCCTATGCCTGAGCAGGGCCCTTTGTTCTACAGAGCAAAGAGCCTGGACAGTTCAGTACCGCTTTGTATGCTGTGATCTGTGACCCTTTCCATTTGCCCCCCCTAGCCTGGCGTTTGGTCCTCACCTTGCTGAGGCTGGAGGAACTGGAGAGCAATTAATAATGGTGATTTTTAAAAAAAGACACAGAGAGCTCATAATGATTCCTGCACCTGCTAATTATTGGGAGACCAAGACCTTCAGGGTTTTCATTAGAGTTGGGTGGAAGAGGTTGGGTCCATCCGGAGACTTAGGGTTGGCATGGTTAATCGGCTGGGCCTAATTGGGTGCGGAGGCTTCCTTGGCGCCCCTGATGATTGGGTTGAAGGTAATTCCGAAGGCAGGGGCAAGCCTCCCTCCCTCTTGCAGAAGCAGGGCTGCCTTCCTGTAAGCAAGCTTCTTCTCAAATTATCCGCCAAAAAGAGATGCCGAGAGTGGCAGGAGGTCTCACCTACACACACATAGGACTCCATCTTTCATCTGCTGCCTCTAACCAGTCCCCGGCAGCTTCCTCAGCACAGCCAGGTGCCTGGGGCTTTTGAATGGCGATGGTATGGAGTTGGTTTCCTGCTGCTTATGAGAAGCATCTGGCCCTCACTTCCCTTCCGTGCATTGCTCTGTGCCCACCAGCCCTTCACCTTTTTCCTTTCTCCTCCTCCTCCTCCTCTCTCTTATCATCATCCAACCACAGCCTCTCCTTCCTCTCTTATTTAGATCTCCGTTTGTCCTTTATCAGGCCAAACCTAGGAACGCTGATCCCCTCCCCTATCCATTCGGAGAAAAGCAGCCTAGAAATGATACTAAATAAGAAAGAAAGAAAGAAAGAAAGAAAGAAAGAAAGAAAGAAAGAAAGAAAGAAAGAAAGAAAGAAAGAAAGAAAGAAAGAAAGAAAGAAGGGAGGGAGGGAGGGAGAAGGAAGGAAGGAAGGAAGGAAGGGTCCAACTCGTTTAGGTCTGGGAGGCCAACACACTTGGAAACAGACCCCTCCCTAAATCCAGAGTTTCAAGGAGTTAGCAGGGAAGTGACATGACTCGGAAGAGACAGGATTGGGTCAAAGCAGAGGTCTACAGAGGCCTCAAACCCTCTCTGAAAGACCGTATGGATTTGGGGTCCACCAATCCTGGTACTCTTCAGAGGCTTTCCTATATGTTCCAAATCCTGGATCCAGAAGAGTTCCTGCCCATTTTAATATGAGTTCCTGCACTTATATTATATGGAGTGGGGGGGGTCAAAGGTCAATGGAAGTTAAGACGACCTCATGGATGGCCACAGGGAGCAACAGAAAGAATCCAGCAGTAGATTAAGCCAGGAGGTCATCGTTGACAGCGGCAGGCTTGGCCACCTGAAAAGAGTCGGAAGGCTAGCCAGGACTGAAATTTCTGTGAGACAGAAAAGCAGATGGGCATCCATCCCCCCCCCCCCCGGTCAGATGCCTCCATGCTTGGGGCATCGGTGTGGGGCAATTTACAGGTCCCAAATGTGTTTGACTCCAGAAAGATTCGGCAATCGGTCTGTCCCTCCCTCCTCTTGACCTCCAACCCTCCGCACCACCACCGTCTGTTTCATCCCTTGCGCTTTAAGGAATGCTTAACCCAACAGGCGGTATTAGAACCACGAGGTGGGGTGGTGGAGGAAATATATTCCATTTAAATGCAAAGTGGATGCGATAAGTGAAGAGGCCAGGATGAAGGGGACGCACGGACGATTTCTCCCTAGGAGGTGACGGGCTTGTTTCGGGGCTGGCCCACCTTCCCGGCAGCCACTTGCCGGTCGCTTGCTTGCAGCCCTGGAAATTATATTGTCGGCTTCCTCCCTTCCCTGCTTAAATTGCCTTCAGAGCTCCAGCCAAGCTGTGCCAGCTAACCACTTTTTAAGTACCGGAGAAGAGTTGCAAAGAAAGAGCAAGAAATAAAGAAGGAAGGAGCCCCCGCCGGTGGTGCAACTGTTCTCTGCAGCACAGGTGATCCAGAAGTGGCAGAGGGCACTGGTGACCATGGAGGACCGTGGAGGACTGATTCGGCATCGCTCTCTTCAGGAGGAGCCCCAAGGGTGAAGGGGAATACTCCTCCCATCCCCTGCCTGGGCAAGATCTCTAGCGAGGGGGGCAACAACTCATGGGGCAGGGTGAAGAAAGAGGAAAGGGCATCTTATGATTGCTCAAGGAGGGCAGAAGAACCCAACAAAGGGGAACCAAGAAGGAAAAGCATCAGTCTGCAGCAACACACAAGTCTGTGCCGAAAAACTTTGGCAGGGATTTGAGACAAAGGCCATGCCCAGGGTGAGAGATCCAGGCATCCAGGTATAAAGGACGCTTGTGAAATTATAACATTTGGATAGCCTTTGAACTGTAGAGTTGGAAGGGAACCAAGTCCAGCCCCTGTGAAGGAGTCCCAAGTAGGGAACCGAACTCCCAACATCTAGCTCAGACGCCTAAACCACTGAGCTATCCTCACTGATTCCCACTCTCTCAATTTGCAAGACACCTCAGTAGGGAATCGCCAGGTCCTGTGAGACTCCTCACCTCTAGGAGAGACCTAGGGTGCTGGATTGTCATGGCATAACTTGCACACCCCAGCTCTCCACGAAACTAGCCACCGTTGCCTTTGAGACAGACGAAGTGTGTGCCCAGGAAGGGTAGAAAGCTCAGTCGAGTGGCCAGAGACGTGTAAACAGCCCATCCAATGTGTGTAACCTTTAGAAGGTCATGCAACAACACTGAAGCCACCTTGTCCTGAATTTGTGCCAAAAACAAAGTGATGTTCGGGTTAAACAAAGGAAGGAAGGAAGGAAGGAAGGAAGGAAGGAAGGAAGGAAGGAAGGAAGGAAGGAAGGAAGGAAGGAACAGCCATAAGTGGATTAGATAGGTATGACAGATGAGATGTCTAGATTGTGAAAAAAAAGATGATGTAGATAAAAATAGATAGATAGGAAGATAGAGATGGAAGGAAGGAAGGAAGGAAGGAAGGAAGGAAGGAAGGAAGGAAGGAAGGAAGGAGCTGATGATGGATGGATGGATGGAAAGTTTCCACTCTCAGGCAAACTGAGTGTCTTCCCATCCTTATCAGGTTCTGACAAGATCCAACTTGGAAATGGATCTTGATGCTGGGGTCCTTTCCCCCTACCTGAACTGTTCCACTCCAGATTTCTTTTCAGGAGATTTTAAGGCCGAGGGGTGGAGAACACCTCCCTTTGTCTTTGGGCTGGTTCCCCAAAGGAACTGTGACGTTTCCTGCTTGATCGCAAGGCCCTTGCAATTAGAGAGGTGGAAGATGAAAGCCAGTTCTGTGGCAGACAGCTTCTCTCCCCCCCCCCACCCCGCCGCCACCATAGGATGTGACAGGGCCTCTCTCTCTGGTCACCTTGCATTTGTAAGGAACACAGCAGAGCTTGTAACATTTATCAGGCCCCTTAATCGGGTGGAGCTGGGGAGTGTCAAGGCAAGTCTCTTTCACAGATGTTTATGTTCCTGCAGATAACATCAAAAAGACTCTGGAATCAATGAGGCCTTTCCTGGTCATGAAACACACTCCATCCAATTAAACGCCCTGTTTTGCCTGACTTACAAGTGTCAAAACGGGTAGTGGATCAACCGTTACAGCCGTGGCCAGTGAAGTCACTTGGAACGCCTTTCCCCAGCTTGACGGGAAACACACTTTGGGTCAAGAGGGAACCAGTGAGCGTGTTTGCACATGCAGGGGAATCGGAGTGCACAGAAAGGGCTAGGTTCTCCCGGGAATGTTGTAAAAGGCTTATGCTGCTGGGATTAAATGAGCCACTTTCGAGACCAAGAAGGAAAATCCACTAGTCTGCAGTCCTCTCCATTGCTCATTCCGGCTTCCTGCTTCATAATTCCTGCAGTTCTCTGCTTCTAATAATTTCCTTTACACCTGGCCATCAATGACTTGGGGTGGCTTTCTCTGAACCTAAACCTCATCCACTCAAACTGAGGCTTAAGAGAGCGAGAACAGACCAAAGAAGAACATTCTTTACCCAGGATGTTTTTAATCTGTGGAACTCCCTTGCCACAGAATGTGGTGATGGCATCTGGCCTGGATGCCTTTAAAAGCGGATTTTGGAGGAAAAGTCCATCACAGGTGACAAGCCATGATGGGGAGATGAGTTATCTCCAGGCTTAAAGGGAAGCGCCCTCTGAGTGGCAGATGCAGGGGAGTGGCATCGGGAGACATGGATCTGATTGTCTCATGTGCTCCCAGAGGTATCTGTTGGAGACACTGAGAAGTACAGGAAGCTGGACCATTAGGACGGGCATAGAAAATAAGTCTGCAAGTGTCATTTGGCCTCTTTATAAATATATGGTGAGGCCCCATCTGGGCATTGTGTACTGGTCTGGTCCCCATACCTCCAGAAGGATATTATGGAAATAGGAAAAGTGCAGAGGAGGGCAACCAGAATGGTGAGGGGACTGGAACACCTTCCTTACCATCTGAGGCTGCAACGGCTGGGCCTCTTCACTCTTGAACGATTGCGCCTAAGAGGTGACCCGACTGAAGTTTACAAAATCATACATGTTGTGGGCAAAATAGATAAGGAAAAACTGTTTTCCCTATCGCACAACTAGGGGGGACTCCATGAAACTTTTGGGTGCTGGATCTCAAACAAATAAGAGAAAGTCCTTTTTCACCCAGAGGATCACTGGTCTGTGGAACTCCCTGCCAGAAGAAGTGGGGACAGCGGTCAGCCTTGACAGCTTTAAGAAAGGATTGGAGAAGTTCATCGAGAACAAGAGTATCCATGGCTATCATTAGGGATGCCTAAGGACAACCTCTGGTTTGGAGAAATAGGCAAGATATCTCTCAATGCCATTTGCAGGGGATCGTAAGCAGGTGAAGACATCTGCTTGAGAATAGAGATGGGCACGAATTTTAAAAATGGTGTTTCATTTGTCATTTGTCATTGAGAGGTCTGTTTCGTTTCGTTTCCGTTTTTCGTGAATTTTTTGGAAAAATTTCATTTTCGTTTTTTGTTTTTTTGTTTTTTTGTTTCTACTTGCTTTTTGCTCAATCTTTTAAAGCATTTCCATGGTTGGGCGTCCCCCAACGCTCCAGACCAGAGGGAAAACACTAACAAAAATTGATGCTGGCAGAGACACAGTATAGACTAGGTTTGCAGGGAGGCTGCAAAGGCAGTGGCGGGCGTTGCCCAGGGTGCAAGGCAGCCGCAGAGTGACTGCACTGCGGGGCAGGGAAGGGTACTCACAGAGAGGTATGCACACATGCACAAAGGGAGGCTGCAGGACTGAAGCTAGAGTCGCAGAGACAGCAATCCCACCCTAACTCCCACCGGAGACTGCAAGGAGGACGGGGGCTGCCAGAGCTTTTTATGCCCTCTGTGGCTGCCAGACCTGCCCAGTCTGCAACCTAGGCATGCTATTGGTTGAAGTTGTCCAAGAATTTACATTATCCCATCACATGGCTTGCCTCCATCTTGTGGCTGGAGTGGCAACATCCATTTTGTCATCCTTAAAGGGAAAAGAAAAATACATCGCGATGGGAGAAGACAAAAACAAACGTTTTAAGGACCCCAACACCCTGGTAGGTAATAATTTCAAATAATTATCGCATTATCACTGCATTTTTATGGATGTCCAGGGCGTTTTAATACCCAAGAAATCAATATTAGGCATCTGGGAGCCATTTCGGGTCGATGTCCCCTAACTCCCCTTAAAGGAAAAAAATACAGCGATCTGAGAAAAGACATAAATGCACGTTCTAAGGACCCCCCCCCCTGTAGGTATTATCAGACAGTATAAATAATTATCGCTGCGTTTTTATGGATGTCCAGGGCGTTTTTAACATTTAAAACAGCTCATTTCATTGTGTGTCGCCATTAACGAAAACGAAACATAACGAACACAATTTTCGTGGTTCTGTTCGTTTCGTTCCATTTTCATCACAATTTTCATTTGTCATTTCGTTACATAATGGAACGAATAACGAATAAGGGAAATGAAAAAATGTTCGTTTTGTGCCCATCTCTACTTGAGAATACTCTGATGGAGTCAATTGAGCTTGTATCTTTACACCAACATTTCTCCTGTCATGTCTCCTATTTATTGAAATTGTTCTCCTTTGGTCAATCTGAAGAGGGGAGGAGGCGACAGGGCACCTTGGCTCTGCTTTTCATCATCCAAGCTTTCTGAGCCAGCTTTCCCAGAGAAAGAAACTTGGCAAACGAAGGTGCCCAATGCAAGGAATGCTGTTTGTTTGCAAAATCGGACTCCAGAGTCTACTGTGCTTTCTTGACAGGAGGGAAAGCAATCCGATGGACGCCCCACCCCGTGTTCTCCGTCCCGCTGCATGAAACAGAATTGGAGAAATAGGGGGACATCATTAAAGGTTAATTATGAGCAACTTAAAGGTTATTTTTGCATATCTCACCTCCTGGACAAAAGCTGGCTCTTCATTAACATGCCAGCACATAAATTAAGCTATGAGGCATTTAAAATGCCACCAAGTCTTTAATTTTATTACCCGCTTAAATATCATGAATAAATATGAGTTTGCAGCATCCCCTCCAAAATGCTCCAAGTTTGAACCACGAAGTGGCTCTCCCTGCAAAGTCACCGGGAAGGGGCCTTGATCGCGCCTTCCTTCCAATGCCAGGGCAACAGAAGATGGTGACACGCACATGAGCTGGACTCTGGCTTCTCCGAAATTTGGGGAAGAGGAGTCAGGATTCGCTCCTGCAGTTTTGCTGAGCCCCTAGACCAGTTTCCATCCGTATGTGGTTTGGCTATGTGACTCCTGTTCCAGCAAGGCTGTTCTTAAGAATATAAGAACCTAAGAAGGGCCCTGCTGGATCAGGCCAAAGGCCCATCTCGTCCAGCTTCCTGGATCTCACAGTGGCCCCACCAAATGTGTCTGGGAGCACACGAGACTAGATCTCTGTCTCCTGATACCACTCCCCTTCATCTGGCCCTTGCAGTACTCTGGTTTTAAGCCTGGAGATGACACATCTCCATCATGGTTTGTCACCTGTGATGGACTTTTCCTCCAGAAACCAGTCCAATCCCCTTTTAAAGGATTTGAGGCCAGATCTCATCATTGCATATGAACATAAGAACATCAGAAGAGCCCTGCTGGATCAGGCCAAAGGCCCATCTAGTCCAGCTTCCTGTATCTCACAGTGGCCCCACCAGATGTGTCTGGGAGCGCACGAGACTAGATCTCTGTCTCCTGATACCACTCCCCTGCATCTGGCCCTTGAAGGACCCTGGTTTTCTTTTGGGCTAGAAGGGCCCTGGTGAGATCCAGCGAGGATCTTATTGGGTTCTTATCTAACCTCTCTTCTTGAACACATGAAGAAGAGGATATACAAACCTGGAAAGTTTCTCCCAAAGGATCTCCAAGGCCACCTGGTTGCCCCGTGGCTACCCTCTTGGGAATTCCTCACCCTGTGCAGTACAGTTGAGTTTGACCTCTTGCACATCACAAGACCACCACCCAACTCTGAATACACTTGGGGTTATTTAAATTGGGAATCTGCGCAGGGGCGAGCACTTCCTGTCCTTGGCTGGGGGACATTTCCCCCACCCCAAAGGAACGCCAAAGATCTCCAAGGAGGGGCATAAAACACTGCTTCACAATAGTGTCTCCTGGACACTCTCCCCAGGAGGTACTTTGCTCTGATGATGGGTGCAGATGGTAAAGCACATCAGTGCATGTAACAACAGAGCCAGGGGCACATGTTACAGACAAGTGAGATGGCCAGGCATCTTGCCCCCTTCCAGACTTTGCATTTGGTGACATGGGAGTGGGCTTTTCTTGAGCATCCACCATTTCGGCTCCAGTGCTTCTCACCCCCATTAGGCAAAGGTTGCCACCCATGGATCTCTTCCTCTGTCACAGCTACCAGCACAGTTCCCAGCTCTAAAGGCTACTGGAATCAAGTTTAAGGTTCTTCCCTGCTGGATTATCCCAGAATAGGTTCCCTGAAGCATTAAACAAGCAATATACACAAATATAAATACCCAGAATAGTGAGCTTAAGTTAAGATTCATAAACTCAAGACTAGTCCACGGTGAGGAAGATGGGGATGCTGCCCTTCCAGCTGATTCTAGATGTGTCTGACCTTTGTGGGGCAGGTATTGCACAACACGCATTTGTAATCATGACATTTATTTCCTTCTTTCCTTCCTTCCTTCCTTCCTTCCTTCCTTCCTTTGATCTAATCTTCCTTCCTTCCTTCCTTCCTTTGATCTATCCTTCCTTCCTTCTTTCCTATGATCTATCTTTCCTTCCTTCCTTCCTTCCTTCCTTCCTTCCTTCCTTCCTTCCTTCCTTCCTTGCTTCCTTCCTTCGATCTATCCTTCCTTCCTTCCTTCCTTCCTTCCTTCCTTCCTTCCTTCCTTCCTTCCTTCCTTCCTTCTTTTCTTCCTTCCTTTGATCTATCCTTCCTTCCTTCCTTCTTTCCTTTGATCTATCCTTCCTTCCTTCCTTCCTTCCTTCCTTCCTTCCTTCCTTCCTTCCTTCGATCTATCCTTCCTTCCTTCTTTCCTATGATCTATCCTTCCTTCCTTCCTTCCTTCCTTCCTTCCTTCGATCTATCCTTCCTTCCTTCTTTCCTATGATCTATCCTTCCTTCCTTCCTTCCTTCCTTCCTTCCTTCCTTCCTTCCTTCCTTCCTTTGATCTATCCTTCCTTCCTTCCTTCTTTCCTTTGATCTATCTTTCCTTCCTTCCTTCCTTTCTTCCTTCCTTCCTTCCTTCCTTCCTTCCTTCCTTCCTTCCTTCCTTCCTTCCTTCCTTTGATCTATTCTTCCTTCCTTCCTTCTTTCCTATGATCTATATTTCCTTCCTTCCTTCCTTTGATCTATCCTTCCTTCCTTCCTTCCTTCCTTCCTTCCTTCCTTCCTTCCTTCCTTCCTTCCTTCCTTCCTTTGATCTATTCTTCCTTCCTTCCTTCTTTCCTATGATCTATATTTCCTTCCTTCCTTCCTTTGATCTTTCCTTCCTTCCTTCCTTCCTTCCTTCCTTCCTTCCTTCCTTCCTTCCTTCCTTTGATCTATCCTTCCTTCCTTCCTTCCTTCCTTCGATCTATTCTCCCTTCCTTCTTTCCTATGATCTATATTTCCTTGCTTGCTTGCTTGCTTGCTTGCTTCCTTCCTTCCTTCCTTCCTTCCTTCCACCTTTGTCAGCATGCATGTACACCTCAACAACACAGGAGGATGAAAAAAAGCAACCAAGCAGCCCAAGCCCGGAATCTCCATGTCCCAAACCTATGAACTTGGGCAAGGGACAGCTACATTTTCTTCTCTCCTAAGGCTGCTCCCTTCAGGTGGATCTCCCTTGCCTCTGACAACTGCAAAAGCACAGCAGACTTCAGTGTCCACTTCCCACCTCCCACACCAAGTCATCCTAGCCTGACTCTGGAAAGGAGGTAAGGAATGTGCCCCACTGATTCTCTGCTCAAGAGGGAGGGAGAGTGGGGAGAGGCAAGCCGGGAGCCATAAACACAGAGATGGGGAGGCTGATCTCCTCCTTCTCCTCCCCACTGAAATCTGCCTGTTTTCCAGACACTTCCCTGTTTCCTAAAGATGGCTCAGAGGTGCATTCCCTTTTTACTTATTTATCCAGAACGCTCAATTTATTCAGACCTCTCCTGTTCTTCATGGCGGCCAGGTTCAACCCAAGCTGTCTTCGCACAGCACTTTGGGCCGGATGGAAATACCAACATCTGTACCAATTAAATCCCCATATTAGAAAACAAGGCTTCCCTCTCCTACACCCGAGTTAGCAGATAGTGTCTATCACCACCGTGTTTATCCCTCTCCGTTACCAGCCAAGTATTAAATAAAACAAGCCATACGGGGGGGGGGGGGATTGACTCTCACCTACCGACGGGCTGAATAATTCATGGGAAACACATCTAAAATGAAATATGACAGAGAACCTATCCGGAGTGCAACAGCGCCTCGGATATTGCAGCACTTTCCCAACAGGGCTGTAAAGTTGCCTCCCAACTTTGCTCCATGTTTGCGAAACAGAAAAGGAAAAAGGTCTTTGCAATTAATGGCTGTCGTCACATCACCCAGGGCTTTATCCTCTGTTGAAAACAAAGCCGAGGGAGAAGTCTTATTTCTTACAGCCAGCCCCATTCTCAAAAAGCTCAAAAAGTGCTCAAGTTCTGGAGAAACTGTTCTGGCCAAGATGTGTGAACAACCGATTGTCCTCGCCAACAAAGCTCCAGTATACCTTCCGACGGCCAAACGCAAAACCAAAGCGGTCAATCTACAAACTACAGGAGACGCGGAAAGCTCTCGATGTGGCCAACAGACATCATTTCATCTCTCTCTCTCTCTCTCTCTCTCTCTCTCTCTCTCTCTCTCTCTGTGTGTGTGTGTGTGTGTGTGTGTGTGTGTGTGTGTGTTGTGTGTTTGGAAATCCTCTTCTCATGATAGCTTACTTGGATTGTATAGTTTGACTCTGAACCCGGAAGAATCCGGAACAGAGAGCTTGGTCATTCTACTAGAAGCCATCATTATCTTTGTTTCAGGATGACGCCAAGAGAATGGGGCAGCAGAAGAAGTCTCCATCTAAAGCACACCTCACCCCTGTGGCTTCATTCTTATAGAATCACAGAACCATAGAATCCTAGAGTTGGAAGAGACCTCAAGGGCCCTCCAGTCCAACCCCCTTCCATGCAGGAACCCCCATCACAGGACCCTCAGCCTATGCTTAAAAACCTCCAAAGAAGGAGACTCCTCCACCCTCCTTTGGGGCAGCATCTTCCACTGCCAAACAGCTCTAACTGTCATAGGGTTGGACTCCGGGATCACCAAGAGTCCAGGATCTGTGGTCTGGGAAAGTTTTCTACCTTGCTAGGTTCTGGAGTTTTGTGTTCATGCCAGTTAGGAAATTTTTTTGGAAGGGAGAGACTCAGCATGGCATGAATCATGAGAAGGATGTAGAGGACATGGCCAGACCTTGTCCAGTACCCAGTTTTATGGAAGAGTGGGTACGCTCCCTTGGGTCCTTTTTCAAGGAGAAAGGTGGGGTAAAAATACTCTAAAATAAATAAATAAATAAATAAATAAATAAATAGATAGATAGATAGATAGATAGATAGATAGATAGATAGATAGATAGATAGATAGATAGATAGATAGATAGATAGATAGGATGTCTCTCTCTCTCTCTCTCTCTCTCTCTCTCTCTCTATCTATCTATCTATATCTCTCTCTCTCTCTCTATCTATCTATCTATCTGTCTATCTATCTTAGAGATGGGCACGACTCAAAAAAATAATTTTTCGTTTTTCGTTTTTCATTTAGGGGGTCCGTTTCGGTTCGTTTTCGTTTTTTGGGGTTTTTTGCACAGTTTTCGTTTTCGTTTTTGTTATGAAACGAAATGAAAAACAAAAACAAAAACGAAAAATTTTCGTTTCGTTAGCATTCTTTTCAATGCAATGTGTCTGCCGTAACGAAAACGAAAAACACAGCAAAATTTTTCATTTTGTTTCCGTTGTTTTGCTTCTGAAAAATTTTTCATTTTCGTTTTCGTTGCGAAATGAAACGAAAAAACAAAAATGAAAACGAAAGTTTCGATGAGTCGTGCCCATCTCTAATCTATCTATCTCTCTATCTCTCTATCTATCTGTCTCTCTATCTCTCTATCTATCTATCTATCTATCTATCTAGAAAATGTGCTGGCTATACAAGTTCATCCCAGCTATTTTAACTTCCTTGGATTGACAGCAGAGAATCCCAGGATCTGTCATTGGCTGGAATGCTCCCCCAGATTTGAGGCACAGGCGCTGTCCATCCTAACCCACCCTCCCACTCCAAATCAAGCTTCCATACTCATGGCACTTGCAGCACAGGCTACGACCCTTGCAATGCCCGCGAGACCTAAGGAAAGGCTGAATCAGTGCCTCCTTCCTCCTTCTGTAGGGGCCTGCCTCGTTTTTTGTGAGCGATCCGCCACCCCACGGACTTTGACGGAGAAAGAGAAGCTGTAGTTTGGGAAGCATAAATCTTTGATGCCTGGAATGAGCTCAGACGTTTTCCTGGCTTTGGGCCAACCCGAACGCTCTCAATTGCATCGTGCCCTGACTTAAGCAGAAACCAACACCAGCCTTCCACGCAAAAACCTCTGCGTAGCTGAGCAAAGAAGGCTCTAGAAGATCCTCAACACGCCAAGGCCTTCCCAATTATTACCAAACCAACCCCTCTCTCCCCCCACCCTCGCTGCTTTCATTCCAAAGAATCACTTTGATGCCAGAGTGTTGTTATCTCGGTAGGACAACCTTCATAAAGTCAATTAATTCAATGGCACCATTGTTTGCGGTCTCCATTTAAAACCAAACTTTGGTTAATTTTTCTTTAATGACACAGGAAATGGAAATTCCCTTAATAAAGTAAAGTTATTAATATTTATTGCCCCCCCTTTTACATGAAAATTGAATAATTCATCAATTATCTTTACTATTGAATATATAATGCAAAATTAAGGCACAGAGAAGACACTGGGGGGGGGGGCTGAGGAGCCCCAGCGTCATAGAAAAGAGGAGACCTCTCTACTGGGTTTTTCCAGAGGGGGAGACAGTCTGTGCTGGGAGTGAGGTGTTGGCACCAGTCAAGAGGTAAATCAGAAAGGCTGCTTTTGGGAACTACAGAGGCCAAACTCTCCCATAACCAATGGACCCGGAGGAAGGGGCAGATGGCTGTGAACAGCATGCATGGATATGTTTATAGCATCCTTGCAGATCAGAAGGAAACCCTTTGAACGTTGAGTCTCTTTCTGCTCTGTTGCAAGGGCAAGGGCAAAGCATGTTGCTTATATACCACCCAATTGTACTTAAAGCTCTCTCTGGGGGCTGACAAGTAGATTATGCAGGCTACACACTCCCTTCCTGCAGTGAGCCGGGTACTCCTTTGACCAACCTCAGAAGGATGGAAGGCTGAGCCAACCTCCTGGGATTGAGCCAAACTCCTGGGATTGAACCCCAGGTCGTTAGCCCAGATTTTGGCTGCAGTGCAGCCGCATCACCACGGCCCCACAAGGGTCTTCAGGGACCACAGGATTGGTCTGTCCTGTCCCTGAGAGGTAACCAGCCCGGGACAGAGTGTCTCCCAGAGACCAGTCATTGACAGAAGAGTCCCCTGGGTGTTGAAAGCTGGAAGCATCGGGCTTAGTGTCAGGAATTGGATCGCCACTTCCAATCCACAAAGATCCTCCTCCTATAGTCAGTGCCTTGCCTCCTGCTCTGCACTGCTTAATGCTCAGGAGGAGAGAGCATTCCACAGTGCCAGGGTCCAGTCCCAGGCAAGGCATCCAGATAGAGCCAAGAGAAACAGCTGCCTTCTGCTTGTTCAGAAGGTCACAACAGAAGGGCCAAGGCCTGACCCAGCAGAAGGTAGCTTTCCCTGTCCAAATGGTGCTATGGCCAGAAGCGCCAGCCTGGCTGAAGCACAAAACCAGTGGTAGAAGCAGCCTGTTTGAATCACTTCCCTGTGAAATGGCACAGTCCCCCACCCAAGTGCGTTCCAGTAACTTCCTGCCTTGCTTCCAAAGACTCCTGTGTGTTCCAGTAAATTCCTGCCTTCATCCTTGTTCATTCCTAACTTACTCCCAAGGAGTCCCACACACTCCAGTTGCCCTCGCCTCACAGACTGTGCCCCAACACTCTCATCCAGGTGCCTTCCTTGTTTCGTCTTGCCATCTAGGCTTACGAGATGAGACCACCCAGGCGACACTCAAGGTCCCTTCTGACGCCACAACTCTATGATGTGATCGTGGGAATCCCACTGCTTTTTTCTGGGTGGGTGTACATCAGGCATGTCCAAACTTCAGCCCTCCTGATGTTTTGGACCACAGCTCCCAGAATTCTAAGCTTAGATTGCCAATGACAAAGGACTGTGGGAGTTGCCGTCCAAAACATCTGGAGGGTTGAAGTTTGGACCTGCCTGGTGTACATAGTCAAAGGCACAAGTCATTGGGGATCCATCCCTGGCTCCCCCACATCCTCTGGTCAAGAAAAGGATTACCCATCCAGCCAAGCAAGCCAGAAGGGAATGGCTTGTCTGATTTCCTTTATACATGTGGTTTTCCTGAGTGAGATTTGCAACCAGGTCTTAAGTCTTCCCATCTGAAGGGCAGGAAAAGGATCCAGACCAAAGCTAGGACACTTCATGAATGCTCAGGGACTTGTGAGATCACAAAGGCGTTGTGTACCACTCACAATGTCCTTTTTCCCAATGAAAGTTGAGGAGGAGGAGGACACACACATGGGCGTAGCTGCTAAGCTTTGGTTTTCTTTGGAACTGGACCCTGTTTTAAAAAAAAACCTTCATGATGATCTCTTAGCTTAAGATCTATCAAGAGGGAAGAGCCAGTCCAGGTTTCCCACAGCCCTGGTCTGCCAGAGGGAGAAATTGACTCCTGCTTTCCTAAAAGCTAGCCGAGTGAAATGAAAATGCTAAAAATAAAAGCGAGAGGTAGCCAAAGGAAAACTAGATTACCACAAATAGATACTGACACCGCATGTAAATGGCTATCGATTTGCAAGAGTAAAGTGCTGCCGAACTTTCAGGGCCTCGGAAATATTAATCATTGCCATGTCCTCCTGTCTCGAGAGTGTCGTGCTGGTGGCCAGGTCTTTCGGGGGGGGGGTGTTGAAAGAGGAGGATGGAGTGGGGGAAGAAGGGCAGTGTAAGGCTGCTCATTGGCGTTCCCCAAATGCATCCTCCAAACGGAGATTCAAGCCCACCACTGATTGCGGAAGGGATGTCTTGAAAAGAGAGCCCACCTTTGAAAGCATGAACCATGGAGTTGGAAGGGCCCCAATAAGGCCATGCATCCAACCACCCACTCCAGGCAAGGACCCAAGATGGTGTCAAGCTTTCTCTTGAATGTCTCTCATGCTGCACCTCTCCCAAAGCCATTGGTTCCATTACTTGCACAGCTAGGAAGTTAAGAGTGGGTAGGTTCCTCGTGGAGAAACCGAAGCCACCTGGAACATCAGGTGGTGGCATCCAAGAATACTGAGCGCATTCCTTCACAGGTATTGAGGCTGCCTCAGCACAACAAAGCAATGCAACAAGGGAGTCTAAGTCCTATGTGACTCCCTCCAATGCCTTCAAACTCTTCATCAACTGCCCATTCCCATTTAGTCACCTTCAGCACCATCTCTTTGGACAGCTCCCACTCTCTCCTGGCAAGTTGGGCCTGGTGACCAGCAGGCACCTGGTTCTTGTCCTGCTCTCCTTGACTTAACTTTGAGCTCAACCCAGCTCTATAAGAAATCAATGCATTGAAGGCTGCTGGTCGGTACTAATCATATCACGGTTGCTTCAGAACTTCATTGCCAGCCTAATAGATGCCCTCTTTCCCCATCTCTCTCGTCGTAACATCTATTAACCCAAACCAGGCAGGGTCATTGTCTTCAGGGTAGTAAGGCAGTATTGGGAGGCTCTTTCCCACCTTGGTCTCCTTAAGCACAAGGGGACGTATTTTATGACCTCAGGGGAGCCACCCCTTTCCAGCTGGGGCCCAGGGACTCCAAAACTGACCAGCCCTTGAAAGATCCCCGAAGTTCAAGAAGTTTGGTTCAACTGGAGTCGGGCAGTCACCTCCTGAGAGATGGCGGTCAACCAAGGTGGAACAGCGAGAAGGCTACCCTACTTCCAAGAACCAGGTGTGACCTCTGAAGGAAGCTCGCCTCCTTCAAAAAAATGCACCCAAGCTGGTCCAGGAGGCAGAAAGAGAAATCCATTCCACGACTCTGCCATCCAGACATCACAGCAGAGCCAATGGGACTTCTTAGGATCGCTTAACAATTAGGCACGAACAACAGCTTAAGGACACAAGGGGCAGCTTCTTCTTTGTAGGGTCCAGGTGTCCTGGTCCTGTCCTCCTTGCACCTTCTGACTCTGTGCAGGGGGTTCTACAGATTCCAAGTCCCAAGGAACAGGACGAAGAATCAGAGAGGATTTCACACACCATCCAATGGGACTGGAAACCAAATTCTGCTCTCTTCAAAAATGCCTCAATAATTTTGTGTAGGAACTGCAACGTAATTCAAGTAGTTCAGGCTTCTGAGATGTTACTGTACTTGAAAACCGTTCCGCATGTCCATTTCTGCAAATTCACATGGCACACTAACGGCAACCAGCTCTGTTGTGGATTTGCTGGCCAATTAAAAGAGAGGCAGCAAGCAATCAAAGGTGATTACAAGAAAACATCAAGGCGAACACATCACAACGTGTACTTTGTTAATTTATCTTGATGTGGCATTTAGTTTTTAATTAGTCTTGATAATACTCAAGCTAATGTATTAACATGTTTTATAACAATGATCTCCAAACAAATAACGGAGGGGAAAAGAGACGTTCCAAAACCTACAGTGAGCGTGGAATCACCGTCCATCTGCATTTCAGCAGAAAATGCTTGGCCAGGTGGAGCATTTTTCTGGTCCTGATTAGAGATGGTCACGAAATGGGAAAATAGTGTTTCATTTCATTTGTAACAAAATTTTAAAGTAGTTTTTTTAATGAAACGAAACGAAACGAAACGAAATGCTATCGCTTGCCCAATCAACTTCCAATTTCAAAAGAAAGGTTTTTTCCCCTAGGGGCACCCCCCCTTTGGAGCATCATAACTCAGCTCCCTGTCCACTAAACCTTTCCAAATTTGGGGGGGCTTGCAATGAAGAGGAAGCTCCCCTGCCATTTTTTCCTAGAATGAATCATTTCATTCTAGATGGAGGGGATGGTGTTTCATTTCATTTACTATTTCTTTGTATTTATTTCTTGGTTTCCTCTACCACCTATCTGACAGTGAGGTCACTCTGGGCGGTTTACAACAAATTAAGGTCTATAAACACTCTGTGAAGATTCTCAGTCATCCAGGTGAGTTTATCTGGAAGTTGAGTCCTGGCTACTGGACTTCTTTTTTGAGAGATAGAAACGATTGATGAAGCTATTTGGATGAAGAGCGAAACTTTTCTATCTCTCAAAGAAGAAGTCCAGTAGCCATGACTCAACTTCCAGTCTATAAACACTGTAAATAAACTAAATAATTCACACAAAATAAGCATGTTGAGTCATAGCTACTGGACTTTTTTTGAGAGAGATAGAAACGATCGATGAAGCTGTTTGGATGAACAGTAGCCCAGTAGCCATGACTCAACTTCCAGTCTATAAACACTGTAAATAAACAAAATAATTCACACAAAATAAGCATGTTGAATCATGAACAGAAACGAATTGCCATTTTTTTTCTGATTCGTGCCCATCTCTGTTTCTGGGGTACCTTGAGATGTTCAAGGGCCAGTTTGCTGTCAATCCTCTCGCCTAGTACATGTCTGTGGCTGAGCAATTAGATCATATCCGTGTCCCACGAGTCCTGCAGCCGTTACACTACTGCAGATCCCTCCTGTTCAGCCAATGCATTGTTCTTTTAAGGGTTGCTCTCGCTGGGTAATTCATCCCTATCCATTTTCTCCAATGGAATTCGCAGCAGGTGTGGCAACGGAGAAAGAATCCAAACAAATGTGAAAGCATTCCAGTCTGGAGCAGGAGCCATGTTATTAATTCTATGATATCAACAGAGGCCTATAAGAATGAACTCAGCACTAAACTGCAATTAACACTTATATATGTATTCCAAAGCGAATTCGAACAAGTAATTTAAGGTTCTCATAAAGCAATTGAGTACAAAACTCTCTCTCTCCTCCTCTTTTTCTATCACATACACACAGATACCCTCTTTTCCTTCCTCTCCTGGGACATTAGACTTTCAAGTCTAAACACAGAGGAATGGAATCTTGCAATATTTATAGAATTAACGCTATGTGTGTTACTCGCCTGGGGCAGACGTAACAATCCTTCAAAGTTTCCAAAATGTTGGTGGGGGGAAGCTCTCTTTTTTACAAGATACCCCCTAGAATTAGAGGGTTGTCTCTTCCGCAGCCTTGTCTACAGGCACCATGGGATCCCTTGAGAGGCTGGCTCAGCAAATACTGGAGAGTTTCACCTCCTGTTTTAAAGATAGCGCCTAAGTTCAATTCCAGGCCAAGAAGTGGCAACAGCAAGCAGAAGGAGCAGGAAATGTAATCTTCCTTCCACCCTCTTCCACCACCAATATGCAAAGGAAGCATTGCTTGATCCACATCGTGTTGGCGTCCTTACCTCCCTCCCCATAAAGCCAGCTGGGGGAGGGGGAGGGGGAGCTGGGAGTGCAGAATTGAACTGGGGGAGGCTAGCTC